>PNEQ01052679.1:0-37404 GCA_003012365.1 Medauroidea extradentata | reverse complement strand
ACCCCTCTTTTTGCGTCGGGGGTTAGTAATACGTGAAGCCGCATTAATAGGACGATCAAAACAGACAGTAACAAAAACACAAACTTTATATTTGGAAGGATGTATTAACCGTCCAAACAGACCAGCAGATACTGCTGTCTACACATACATAAACATTTCGTTTACACTTGGTTTGCTACTGATAATAGTGTTAGCTTGTAGAACGTTCAGAAAATCCGCTCGGTTACGCCGATATCGCGGAATTCTCAATAACACGAATATATGCGAGATAAAATATTCGAGATCCTGAATTATTTCTTTAGCTAGCAAGAAAAATTGAAGTAGGTGCTATAAATAAATTAGGTTGAGTCACGCATTCTTCCCGTTACTCAAAACTCAATAAATCGTCGGAGTAACAACTGACAAAAAATCACATTTTACCACCTTGTATTCACTTCGCGAAAGACGTGATGACGGACGATTGTACTTGGAGAAGCTGTCGATACAACAATTTGTCACCATCGTAAAATGATTCATCGATCTACCATAACACTCGCGGAGAGCTGTTACAAAAGCTCTTCAAATATCGAGGGTGTGAATTGCAATTTTACTGGTCGAGGTTTTACTGGTGCGATTTATATTCACGTAGGAGCAGCAAGGCATTGAAGGTTGTTTCAGAATTAAAATTACGCGGTAGTTCCAACGAGCGGAAAACTCACAGGCCTGATATTTTCTGTCCACTATGAAAAATAATCAATCTTTTTTTTGTAGTAATTTAGTTTCGTGTTCTGTTATAAGTTCCTTGTTTGTTTTCAGTCTTATATTATTAAACACTTTTCACTTTATTATGCACGTCAAATAAATCAGTATTGTTTTCACTAACCTTGAATTCTATTGAGTCGTAATTTTATTCACCCTAGAACTTGTTACATAATATGACTCCTTTTTCAACATGAAACCACCACTCAATTGCATCTACTTTGTATGTATTCTCGTATAGGTAACGGTATTTCCTGTATGTATTTGCCACGTTAAAATCCAGCATTTCACGCCTCTAAGCTGATACGGAACCAGACAACTCACCACACTAAGAGGGGCTAATATTTTTAGATGGCTCGCTTTTAAGTGTACTACCCAAAATTCAAATCCGATATTTTATTTTAAAAATTCTGAGTTAAAATGTTCAACTTGTTTTTGACATATGCCTATAGGTTTCTTCTGTCAGATTATTTTTAAAAAATATATATATTTTACGAGGTGGTTCTTATAGATTTGAAAGTTTTAGGATGACTAAAATTTAATGCCAGAACACCTACATTCTCTGAACGCCCCAAGACTGCAAATCCAACAAACATTTGCGAGTAATTGTCAGTATCGTTGGGTCTCTAACCCGTTTATTAGCGAGATATTTGAGCAAAATTATTACACCTATAACTCCGGCGTCACATTTACAAAACTCATGTACGTACCACTGAAATTCTGGAAAAAAATTTCTAGTCAAACGAAATATACTCTAGACATATTCTATGTGGTTTCTCTGTTCGCGGAGGTTTCAGTACCACATTGGACACAAACACCTTGGAGATGATAACTTCAACAGACACGAAGTAAATGCTTACAGAACATTGTGTATCTTCTACCTTCTCATTCACGTGACAAATATACAAACAAGTAGAAGGGACTTCCATTATTGGTTCACTACTGTCTCTTCTCTTAGCCATTATTTTCATTGCGAAATGTGAGGAAACATTGACAGTGCAAGCGAGTACAAACGAAAATGCTGGAATAGATATATTTTTGACCCCTTCGTTTGAATGAAATTCTTCAGTACTTCTTGAGGTACTTTAAAAGCATCCAAGCTAATATATTTGGCAATGAAAGTCCAAGTTTCGAGAAATATTGGTAGCAAGGAAACAGGGTTACCACATCAACAACAGTTTCTGCTGAAAAGCAATACACACTGATAGATATCTTTATTACAATTCACATAACTCACCATCACAGACGCGAGCGGGGATTTTTAATCTGACCAAAGGGACCAAAGCCTTTGCGTGGGAGAATTACATTACCTGTCAGCTGCCCTTCCAGCAAATTATTATCCAAAAAACTGTAATAAGCCATCAGAAAAATAGCCTAAACATAAAGACATGATTCTTTCAAAATAGAAATATCCGACCTGTTGACCCCACTATTAAGAAGTATTTTCCAGTCCCTCAACAAAGTTCAGAGTTTAAAAATATCAGTAAGGTCCAAACCTCAGCAAGAAATCTGAGCAGGAGTTTACTGTTTCCATGCTTCAGTCTACAAGGCTAATCTTATGTAAGAATCATCACCAGGCTACAAACACGGAAATCCACGCTTTGTCGAAGCAGAACACTCTAGAGCGAGTACTCTCAACATTGACTCTGACCGACGTGTGGTGTCGCACTGATTGGCTCAGTCAAATAAGTGACGCCTCTGCACGAAGAAACGCTGCCAATAACTATGAAGCAGAGCTACACGTGTGCACGTCGTAAGACAATGAAACAAACTGATGTAATGTGCCTAATTCAGTATCTATATTTGCACCGATGCAGCGCAGCGCAGATGCAAAGCAAGTGAAACGGATGTTCCCTTGCACCTCTAGTCACAGTTGGAACTGAATATACTGCCACTTTTTTTTCAACTACGCATGCGCGAGCAAAGTAAACGGACTAGTGCCGAAATATCTAAGTTCGTATTTACAACCACTTTGTATCCATCACATGGCCCCTTGCACTTCATTGTATGCTTATTTAATTAATTCCACTACAACGCGATTAGACGCAACTTCGCACCCATAATTAGCGAGTTGGCGCAGTGGTTAGAGCACTCGCTTCCTGCCAAGGTGATCCGGGTTCGATTACTGGCGGGGTCGGTCCCCAGATGTTCGCATGTGGTGATCGTGCCGGACGACGCCGCTGGTGGGCGGGTTTTCTCGGGAATCTCCCCGTCCCTTCATTCCGGCGCTGGTCCATACTCACGTCATGTCACCACTCACCGGCGCTTAAGGGCTTGTTCCCGAGTTTTTTTCAGACTGGTGCCAATAACTCAAATATTTTTTAACCAAAAGTTTTGAAAAAATTTGAGTCAATGTGCAATCACACGATGCAAAATACTGTGGACGCGTTTTTTTTAAATAATGTACCATTCGCCAGCAAAAAAATAATTCCCTTCATTTTTGCTTATTTTCACGACGAAAAACGTGGTACTTTGGGTAATGAAATCTAAAAAACCGTTCAGTATAATTCTACAAAAAAAATCAGCTACAAATGATAACATATAAGTGTCAAAACTGTGCAGCGAAATTTTGATACGAGTATTGGGTAGCAATTAAAAAAGAATTTTTCGAAATCACTGCAAAACTCCGTAACAAGGCCTTAAGGCCTGTATGTTAAGTGTTGATCTAAATCTCTTCACTTCTTAAAATGCGTTATTCTGTCGGTCCCCTGGTCTTTGCATACTTTCTCTGGTAGACGTAATCGCAGCGAGAGCAGACGGCAGTACAAACTAGCGCGCTCAGTTCATCGTAGCTGTGTGAGTCGAGCATAAAAGATGTCCACCGAGAAGCGACACGGGGGTAGGGGTTGCAACAACTCAGCTCAGTCAACATAACCGAGCAACGAGAACCACGTCGCGTCGAGGACTGTTTACCAGCTGTAGTTGAGCCCTCAGTCGTGTTTCGCCGCTGACGCAGACATCTCTCCCCCTCCCCCCGTTTACAAATATCCAACCTAGCGCCATGGGTTCCTGACACTCCTCCTGAGGCAGACAGAGGGTTAGTCGCGAGAATATTAGAATCGTTTTCCAGAAACCCCAGAACCTAATTTCTGCAATTTACGGAACGTTTTGCTTACAACTCGTCGTCGCAGAGCACTGTGAAACTCAGGGCGTATCCCGCTGTTCCTCTAGAAGGGAAATACTACAATTAAGAGAAAACATATTTCGATTGGCACCATTTCCATGCCTGTCGCCAACTGTGACATTTCTAGAAAACCTTAGCAGAAGACAATATACTTATACATAGAAGTAGCAACAGAAAAATTATTCAAGCACTCTGGAACTGAAGTGAGGTAGAAATATTCCTCAGCTCTTAACAGCGATGTTTTAGACTCATGTGAGGGAAGATATGAGGTAAGTACGGCGAAGCGTTGTAATGAAAGGACTGGTAAACGGGATATTCCTGAGAAAACCCGTCGACCAACGGCATCGTCTGCTGCATAGGTGTAGTGGGACTCATAATATTTTAGAAAGAGCAAACTTACATTTTTTGGCGGGGAACATTACCTAAAGTATTTATTTAGTAAAACTACAAATAAAAAATGTGTGTAAATAACTCAAACGTAACTTCTTTTCCGCAGTAGCCTGCGTGGATTAGAGTTATTAGACCACACAAAAATTAGTATATACATCGAACAACTGTGAAACGAATTTTTTTATTTTATATATGGCAATATTTGAATGATTTTTTTTTTGGAAATGGGGAGGGGGGAAGGGAGCGCGTGCGTGTAGCAAAGATAGTCATTATCACGTATGTCTAAATCAACACGTTCTGAAATAAACTGCGTATGCATAGATTGTTAGGAAACAAGATAAAAATCAATTCTGAAATTTTGAATTTTTAATGCAATTGCCCTACACCCACCAAAATTGTCGTAAGAATACTGATTTGAATGTTTTATAATGTTAAGCATCCAGTTGGAATTCTTTAATTATACTTGGAGAAATAAAAGAAAGCATTTCTACGAGACAGATTTCAAAAATATTAAAACATGACTTTGTAGTATATGTTTTTAAGTATTGTCTGTGCTAGTTAATTCAAATTTTCTTCCAACGGTCAGTAGCATACGTGGATAAAAAAAGACACCTGTATTACAAAGCGTTTGGCATCACACATAGTAGGCACAGTTTGCATATAGTGCCACACAGTTATGTCGTATATTGTTCATTTTGAATTTCACTTGCTTTCTTTAGACGTGAAGTAAATGTTTTATATTAAAACGGAGGGAAGTAATTTTAATTCCCCAGAAGCTAGATTAGAAAAAAATTAATCCGATATTCTGTGCGTGGAGCAGAAGATTAAAAACGGCCGAGATTGGTGAAAGTTAAAGCGTACGTTAATAAACCGAGGTTTCCCGCTGCTGGATATTAAAAAGCGTGCAAAATAAGTCTGCAAAGAATAATGTAACAAAATTATAGTGCTTGTATTTATTTGCAATCACATATTGTTTAGTTAATTCTTTTTTGCCTATGCTGTTCGTGGTAAAATATACTTTTCCAGAGCCATTTTTTTTACAGTATTTTCTACGTTAATATTATTAATTTAAGAGGTAGACGAGTTTTTGAGTGACACAAAACTCTTAGAAACATAAATAAGACAATCTGACTTAACAACATGCTTATTTTTTCATATTCAATATTCGTTACCTTCAGTGTTCCTAAACACACACGTTTCATCCCCAATTGTTTTTTTTTTTTCTATTTAATTAAAAAAATATATATATTCAGTTTATCGCAAGGAGCCTTCATAACAATACGCTACTAGTCCAAGGCTCTAAGATTTCAACAAGATTTCGTACGTCTATTAGAACAGCAACCTATTTTGTTATTATCGTTTTTTATGTGAAAATTCATACACAATAAAGAAAAATGGACATAAGATATTATATATAAATTTTCAGCAGTAATGAAAACCAAGTTTTCGTGCAAGTTGTGCATCTGCAACACCACCAAGTGTTTTTAAGATCAACAAAGAAACCCAGCCATCTTGCTTAGTATTTGTGTTAAAAGAGACAAGTATAAAACATTGAACATTACATATTAGTTTGCGGCTGATAGAAATGAAAACAGTTTGAAGAGATCGTTTCTTGCTACTCGGGAATGCTTTGCGTAATATGGCAAAAAGCTCGCCCCTTATCATTCTGACGTTTAACAAATGTTTAAAATAATTATATTGTACAGGTTTGTTTCTCGTCGAAGCGTTTAAATAACTGCACTCGGTTAGCCTGTGTAGAAAAAAATTTAAGCTCGAGTCGTTTCAATAGTGATCCAGATAAATTTACTTGCGTTAAAAAAGTCAAACGATCAGATAGCTTTAATTTGTTCAGTCAAAACGTAGCCAACATCTGGCAAGAAATAATCTTTGTCACGTGACCGAGAGAACTTAACTTAACGGATTGCGTTGTATTTGTGCGTGCTTATTCTTCGTATAAAATCGAATTCAAATTCATCGTAGCGAGTTTAGGATTAATATTTTTTTTAATTAGTAAATACTGTAAAATTTCTCAACTTTTTTAAAACGATTTTTTTTAATTTCGAAATAAATGTGAAAACCAGATTGTCTTCGTTAACATTCTTGATTATTTTTAAAAAAACATGTTATCTTTATAACAAAAAAACTTTCTTCTGTAAATATTTGTTAACTAAAAATTAAATTATTAATGCTGGTAAATTTCATTTTTATTAAACTTAAAAAGTTAAAATTCTTGTTACAAACTGTACCTTCCATATGTTCAGCAAAATAACTGCGACGGTAACGTCATGTTCACTCGCTCGCTTGTCAGCACGAGGAATTTAAAAGTTCACTTAGTTTGAAAAGCGCGGATTGTTTCTCTTGGTCTCCGTGTCACGAGACAGTTTTATCGGAAGGGCCGGCCCTGTAACCTAGCCTCTGTCTGTGTCGGCAGCCAACAAGAGACAGCAGCATACGGACAGACCCCGACAAGTTCTGTCAAAGGGACAAAGGGCACAGGGCGAGTAAAGTAGAGAAGACCAAGTTCAATTCGCCAATATACAGTTCCATTCCTCGCCTTCTGTTGTTATGTGAGCCTCTGAAACACAAGCTCGAGATGAAGGCTGTTCTGGAAGTTTCGTGACCGCCAATAGGAAAAGCTACATTATTTCCACCGTGGAGATTTTTAAACATAAGCAAATCAATTTGTATGAAACGTAGTAGTTTTACAATAGTAATAGTACAAATTCTTCAAAGTCACAATTGAAATCATAATATTTCAATTTTATACGGAATTACAGTATGTATATGTCTATATTATAAAGCTAATTTAAAACGTATTTCACAGCAACTTAAAGCCAAACAAGTTTTAACCTTCTTTTCTGAATAACGTATATTATTTTTATTTTTAATTATATATGGTAAACGGATTAAGACAATTTTTAAAAGCACCATTTCTAGTATTTAATTGTCTGTGAGAAAATTCTTAGAACTGTATGATTTTTTTTCGCAACATCTCTTTACGTGATTATTAGAGCTACTGATTTTAGACTGACGACATAAGATGGCCTCTTCGATCCCCTGAACTTAAGCCGTGTGATTTCTTTCATTGCTGGATATAATAGACACTCTGCAAGTGCCAGAATTGCCAACCAAATTGCATGAACTCCGAAACCTCCTTACGTGTGTTGTTAGACAGAAGATTTTGCGAGAAATACCTGGAGCGTATCTAGTTATTTTCCCGCCTAGCTTCTTATTTTCTGACAACTGGTTTGCGAACTGCAGATTTTTTAAAACACGACTGATGATTTGTAATACTTCTGTATAAGAGTAAATAATATTGACAAATTTTTTCCCCCAAAGTTTAGCAATGTTAAATAAAATACACTTTAAATAAATACTATACGTGAGCAAAGTGCATATCTACAAACGGAACAAACGGAAGTTACAATTATTAGTAAACAGTTCTATAACACTGACAAAGATCTTTGTAAGTAGGGACGATTAGAACTTTAAAATTTTGCTTCGGCATATAATTTTGAACAGGCTGTTTACTTAATACTGGGAAGGGACGTAGCCAGAGGGGGGATATCTCCTGATATCCCCCCAAAATGAAAGTAAACTGCTTGAAGATAAAATTAGCAGTGTTGTATTCACAATTTAGGTACACAAATTGCTTGAATTTTATAATTTTGCACGTTAAAACAGAATTTTTTTCTCGGGGGGTGGGTCCCCGGACCCCCCACTTCGAGACGTTTGCTCGATTTCCCCTTATTATGTTGTGAATATTCTCACATTTGTATCCCCCCCCCTCCTTACCTAAACAAAAAACCTGCATACGCCACTGATACTAGGCTAAAGATTCAGCGAAATTTCGCAATCTACACAAGCCAAGATATTAGCAGACAAAGAGTCAGATGTATACCGGTAAATGATATGGTAATCATTTCTTATCAGTATAAATTATACACTTCTTATATTTATTCTTGAAAAGTACAGTGTAGTAGACGAGCGTAGGTGCAGGATCGACTTTGTGTGTGTACTTTTTAGTGCATCAGTACATTTGCTGTATTGACGCTCGAGTTTTCGACCATTATTCTTTATCTTGCGTCGCACGCGCTGCGCGGCAGTGTTCGTGGAAAACCTATCCCCGCTCGTTGGGAGTGCGACTGTTGCACGCCTGCGAGGAGAGTGCACGCAACCCGCCCAGCGGGCACGCAATGCTGGTCGCCTACCTCGGCCGTAGACGGCCGCACAAGATACTAGGCACAAACACCATCTGGCTCCAGCTGTGGCTGTTTCCACCCTGGGACAGAGAGCAGCGGATACATTTTGTCAACTCAGCCATTACTACACGTTATAATAAATGTTTCATCTCATCCTGATTCAGTATTTTAGCTAATCTCCGTATTATCCGGCAATGGGTAACTATTATAAACTGAACCGTTTTTGTATACATACGTCGTTGCAAACGAACGTTGTCAGTTGCAAAAAAAAAATCCCAAAGGAAAAAAAGCAAAATAATCCAACAGTAGCTGTAGTCATGAAGCATATTTTTCTGGAAAGGAATATAGATGTATCCAAAAATAAGACACAAAAACCAATAGAACACAAAGAAAAATTTTTATTCCGGCATGGATTATAGTCGTGCGGCAAAAATACGAGACATAAACAAAATAACAATAAAATAAAACAACAAAATAAGTTCTATGCTAAATTGGCGATAAAAACTAGACACTTATTTATAAGAGACACGAATGAATGTGAACACAGATTATACATTATACAACAAATAAAACACGGACGAAAAAGTAGCAGGCCTCTTTCGACGACCACAAATGCGACGTTCTGGGAACTGGAATATGTTTCCACATTTGGTTTGTTGACAACAGCTTACACTGACATTTTGGGGGCAGGGTGGGGGAAGGGAGGGTTCGGCAAATCGGCAACATTCTCTCGAATGACGTATATCCACAAAAACGGTTCAGTTTATAAATTCATAGTAAACTAATTTAACTTGCGTTTTGCACATTATATCGAAATAAGTGAAGCACAATAATGCCTTGCCTGTAAAATTTATATCAGTAATTATTCCTCATCTCTAAATAAAAACCACATAACACTTAGTAATTGTATGAACAAAGAACATAACCTAGTCATAAACTATAATGTTTCAGTAACTCCGCATAAATATTCAGTTATGAAACAGAAATAAGAATTTTCTGCATGGTAAGTGATGTATTCTCCTAAAGCCACATATGGTTATTTTACACCGACTTCTGTAGATAATATTATGTGTGCAACATTTTTTTTTCGTACCAATACAAACAACGTTGTATAGATTTCGGAACACGGTCACAAAATTTGTTATGAAAATAATCCACGACAAATAATTTTGTGCAGGCAAAGTGTGTATTATTTTGCAAAATGCCTACGTGTATTTGTGCATTGCATGACTACACAGGAAAAATTTTTGGTTTTTCTGTAAAAGTCGTCCAATTTCTTTACACTAGTTAGAAGAAAGTTTTACCGAGCGTAACCTTAAAAGTGATTTCTTCAATGTGTTCTGTTACACTTTTATCACAAGCGTATGACTGAATGCAATTGCGTCATTCGTAATCGATTACGAACGAAAATTCGATAAAAGGCGTTGGTAAGAAAACAGCAAGGGGCAATCTCTAATACCACACAAACATGTAGGCTACGTCGGCATCCCTTTATAAACAAGGTCAGAATGAATAATTATTACATTAATATGCCGAGCGGGGCTGACTGTGAACACATGGGGTGGCTATGGGACACTTTCACACTATTTTAATTTCCTATAATTGTCAACTGTAGGGAGATATATATTAAATTTCATGTGTGTATTTATTGTTCCGAATTTATCGCAAGTAAGTGTCTTTATTCAGGTTTACCATGCAAGCGAAAAATATTTTTTTTTGCAATGTCCCATGTGCCCTAAGTCACTCCTGCTTACGGCACTCTTACTATGAGTACACAGCTGCCGGTATCTCGTGACACTGGCCCCATTTTCGAGGCAACCTCGAGAGAGTTCAACATGAATTATGAAGTATAAGGCGGAGGTATAAATACAGTAAAGAATACGGAGGTTCTGCAAGGAAGAGTGTCAACCACACTACGCGGATGAAACATTTCTCCCGCAAATTTTTTGCCCCCGGGGCAATGGCATCAAGCCAAATAAATTGGAACTGTAAGGCAAGTGGTTATCACTGAATGAACCACATGTCGAAGCAGCCACAGACTACATACAAACACTGAGCGAATAATGCTATCAGAAGAAAATTAAGGTGGCTTTTTCATTCTTATCTCACCAGCCATGTAGAATTTGAGAAATTGGTTTAAAGAACCGCTAATATTACAATAAATACTGTAATTTATCTGTATCTCTATTGTATAATTAGAAATGATAAATTTGACGTTACTAATGTGTTCATTTCCTTAAAAATTAAAAAGGGCCTACTAAGCTTTTGTGTAATCAAACATCCACATACTCCTACACCATGACAATCCAAAGAGAAAATGAATACTTCATGTCGCTTCTGTCGCTATTTATTTATTGTGTAATATAGTAGTTCAGTCAGCTCAGTGAATAACTATAAACAATTAATTAAAGTTACTGTATATTAATTAAGATATGGGACAGTAATACAATTTTACTTACTCTAAAGAAATTTAAGAGAGTTGTAAATGTTAAAATTAATTTCTTCTCCGTAGAACAATTTTAAAGATAGCTCATCTAAGCAAATACTAGTCAACGTAAATTTTTGAAGGAATACTGGTATATTAAAAATCTTTTGGCTTACTTTGAACTATTAATATATTTAATGTAATTTTTTAAAAATGTGTTTTTCACACAATAATTTTAATTATCAATTATGTCGCAGTACACTATTACTTAAAAACGAGTTATTAAAGTGTGTTCTTAGCAATTTGTCTATAATGAAATATTATGTTAAATTCGGTTCCCCTTTAACTGCGTAGCCGTAGACTAGAATGTCAGAGCCTTTTAAGTTATTAGAATATTAAATGTTTATACAGAAAATACGCGTAAAACCTGACCGGAGTAACAGACGGGTTGCAGTGATGATAACCTGAGTTTTATAACTATGGTATTGTAGAAGGCAAGGTAAGTGGGCTTTACGTCTTGTAGACAGCGAGGTCATTATAGTCGGCGACACATAACTTGGTACAATAATAGAAGCTGGGAGAGGAGTCGGCCATGGCCTTTGTTAAGCAACCATCCCAGCATTCGACTGGAGCGATTTCGAGAATCCATGGAAAATATAAATCAGGATGGCCTGAGCCGGGGATCGAACCCGGGTCCTCCTGAATGAGAATTCAACGTGTTACAGTTGCGTTAACTTGTTCAGATGGCTTTATAGTCAAATATTTTTTAAGTTATAGTAAAATTCATGAATAAAAATATTTAATAACTGTTATGTCATTATATTATTTGCGTGACAGAGCAGTCTACTACTTTTTATCTTTTTTTCTATTTTTTTTCTGAACAAACTAAATTTATAATGCAGACTGTCTGAAATCATTACTGTGTGTCTAGTGTCTAGTTCACACGTACTTAGCGGGTACACATTTTCTAACAATTCGGAGAAGTGAATTAATTTGTTTTCAGATATTTAACTTGTTGCTGTTTGTAGCAGGAAATTAATTTTCTTTCCCCTCATCGCAAAATATACACGGTAGGAGAAACGTAAAACAAAATTTTCGTGTATGTCTACTTGCAAAAACATGCTGTTAAGTTAAGGCGTTTTAATGAATGTTGTTGAACCAATATTCTTTTCAACATCTATGAGCATGACTTCTAACATAAGCTAAGGTTTAAAACAATGCGCTCTTGCATGTTAGTTTTAGTTCTTGATATGCTCTATAGATGCCAACAGCACCTCGGAGCTAAACCAATAACTTTTACTAAACGTGATTTAAAAGCATTTAAAATTAAGTGAGTGATTTTTCTTACAATTTAACTTAGTTTTTCATGACATCATCGATTTACTACGAAATCGAATTTTTAATTTGCTTAAAATTACGCCACAGAGTTTTTAAATAAGTGGCTTTTTTCTAGCTGATGCGTGTGAGATAATTGATATTAATTGTCTTGAAGAAGCTCTCAACTTCATCGCCCAACCCTGAGAAACTATAAGATCTCCAGGAATAAAGTTCGACTGTAGACGAGAAGGAAGGCGGCTAATGTAATTCAGATCGATCGACGCGAAGGGCAAAACTAATTCCAATAACGAGCGCTGTTGGAGTGAGTTACTGAAAGCCACCCGCTGGTAGGTAAATATCACAATTTGAAACCACCTGGTGCTACGTAATTAAGGCAGCGAATTGTTCATATCCTAAAATCATAATCGGAAAATATTATATGCGTATTTTTTTACGTCAAAGGCCTGCAATAGTTATGACAAGTGCGTGTATTTTAGCTTTCCAACTTTCGTTACTGTTTATGTATAGTTCGTATTATTGTTGCCACATTATTTCATATTATTACTTGTTTTACTTCATATTGGTCACTATATCATTAAATTTATTAATTGTTATGTATTTTTCATTTTATGGTTTTTATTTATGTTGGAGTTATGTTTGAATGCTAGTTCAGTGACGTACTGGGAAAATTATTTTTATTAGAGTTTTATTTTAAGTTTTGATTTTTTTTGTAGAATCGCACATATTATGTATATATATGTATATGTATAGCTATATATATATATATATATATATATATATATATATATATATGTGTGTGTGTGTGTGTGTGTGTGTGTGTGTGTGTGTGTGTGTGTGTGTGTTTGCCTGTTGGCCGTAGCTAAAATTTTATTCTTTAATTTATGTGTGTGAGTATAGAACTGTTTTGTTGATTACATTTGCCGCTTGTTTCAGACAGTTACAAAAACATTTCTCCTGTTCGTTGTTCAGTTTTGTGTAGCTTATTTTCGCGTTGTAGTCACCACGGGGATGTAAATGTCCAATTAAGAGCCGGGATATGCTCCTACTGAATTAACCGCACGCATAATGAACAAGCCATAAAATGCGAGAGTTGCTTTCACGCTAATTACGTGGGCAATATCGCAACCGCCGATTTATGTCTCGCTGTGACTGGCCGCGTGGAACAACCAGAAAGAGGCGCTAGTGCAGCTGCAACCCTGGTAACATCAGCGGTCGCGCGATGAAACCACAAAATAAATACGTGTAACAGAAGCGACATGGCGTGGTATGCAGCAAACTCGTTTTCTCTTTGGATTGTCAAGATTCCGAAGCTGTTTACTTCACGTGGCTGTTTGGTTGTACTAAAATTCAGTAGCGACAATTTAAAAAAAACTGTGAGAGAATATACACGTAAGAAACGTCATATTTACCGTTTCTAAATATTCCATTACGATTCAAACAAACTACACTACATGTAGATATGACGGTTTATCGCGGGAAAACTTGACTGTTTGCTGGGTTTCAACGTACGTTCAGCTTATGAAAATATCACTGGTTTTCGCTTGTACGTGGAGTTCCTAGCCTATTTGATTCAGCCAATAAGAATCCCGCTATTGAAAATGTAATGCATGTTATTCGTCTGCAGACAGCTACGTTGTGTCCGACGTGTCACCTAATCATATGTGTTGCGTGCAACTACAGTGTTTTCAAGGGTATGTTGACACAAAAAATGTTCACGATATACCATCATTTAGAACTATGGGCAGTTTGGGATAAAGTGAGCACTAAATATTTAACCTTTGAAAAATACCACTAGCCGAGCCGTTACTACATATATTCACTATTAACTCTAGTTGTCTTACAACTTGTATCGTCGGCAGCGAAATTCCGCAGTTCCACATATTTTCCTGTTTAAACGTAATCATACTGAAACGAAAGCAACAGAAATCGACATAATTGTACTTTATATAAGAAATAAACAATTTCTTATCAAATTGTATAAACTACTACCGACTGCACAATTTATCTTACACTCGCAAACACCAAGTGACGTGTCCCGTCGTTAGCCGTTACGCACGGAAATATACGAATTGGCTGAAAATAGACATTAACAGGGCTTTTCTGAGTGCTCACTTTGTCCTGAACCGCCTATATATCTGACAATACAAAAGGTTGTATAAACTAATCAGACAAATTTAACGTGGCTTGGTTTACTTCCCGGTGCATCCCGAGAGCTGGCATGGTAAAAATAAAAAAGCTTCCTTATTTTGCTTTTGATAGATTATGCTGACGAAACTACGACCAGTGTTAATACCCCGGTAGAGTAAACGTAAGCGTGTATAGCCGGTTCGGGATAAGCTGAGAATTTTCAATGCTCTAGTTAATTTACCCCTTTCAGTTAATACATACTTTCATGTCACTTTTTAATGTAAATAAATCACTCTATGCAGCAATCAACGTGTGTAAACTGTACTCTACTCAAAAGTTAACATCTAAGAATACAATGAATAATTTTTTTAATCGTCATTCTAGACAAGGTGATTGTTAAAAGTGATCACTTTATTGTGATCTGCATGTAGTTAGTATGACTCGGCAGCTAATTTGCCACGAGTGCAAAAAGTTCAGTGCATGGCGGCGGGAGAATAGTTGGCCTACGGGATGCAAGGTGCTCGTTCCATAATATTACTGACCAAGTATAACGACTCAACAGGACTGTGAGGCGATGTTTTGACATGCCGAAAAGTTTAACAGTGACGTAGTACGACCTCCGGAAGTGAATTGGTTTCCTTACTTTATACAAGCACAAAAAGACGATTAATGTCTCAGCTAATACACTAGAAAATATTACCGAACACGAACTGTACTACAGCATTGTTAAGAGATTGTGACATGCGCACTAGCACTACACAGACAGCTGAGAGCTCAAACAAGTGAAATTACCGTTTCTGATGTTATCAGTACTTTAATATTCGAATAACTACATCGCTTACCTTCCCCGTTAAGAAATCTTTAACACTGAAAACAAAAATATTGATGTCTTCATAGGATAATAATCGTAGTTGTAATAATATTAGTTTTTACACGAATAGTGCTGTAAATGTAATATTTTTTAACATTTTTCAATCTGGTACAGTTTATAGCAGATAAAAAAATCAAATTTTATTTTAACACAAAGAAGTCACATTACAGCTTATAACGTTTCATATTTAGCCACAGACGTTATACAAGAACTATAGGCTATTGCAGACTATGAACTAAGTGACTTTGGTAAAGCACTGCATATTTTATATTCCGTGAAGGAACCGACAATTGTAAAATATTTGACGTAAAATTAAGAGACTCCTGGTTACCCCTACTGTAAACAATTCATCGACAATAGACGGTTGTTGTAGAAAAACGATAACATGCCAGTAGCGATTCTGTAGGTAACAGCTGTAGGCTGGATTATTCGTTGTCGCCAAAATATCGCCTCCATGCCCGGTATTACTATCTAATATATTTATTCTCGTTCCCCTACCCACATACATGAAACATGACATGTTTTTACCAGCGCACTATTGCGACGGCACTTCTAGAATAAAGTCTGCATTACCTGTGTCCCTTTCCCGTACGCTGTAATCCATTGAGATATTGAGGACGTTGACTTCATTTTCAGCTGTGTTATGCTAGTGAAAATGGCAGAGAAATGTTAATTTATCTTCTTAACCGACGCCTTTTAATTCGGAGAAACCCCTCAGACAAGTGCGTTCGATTTCCTCCGAAACCAATCACGTTCATCTGAACCTAACTCATGTTTTGGATTTTTCAATTTTGGAAAAATAAATACAAGAAATATTTTATTCAACAAAAATTAATGAATTCGTATCAACTTTATATACATTTCCTGAAAAAAAGTTGGAAACAAAATTTAGTAAAAACATTTATATTAAAACATTTTAACTTAGCAAAAATCCACGAATTGATTTCATTTTCGTATAAATTTCCTGAAATTTTGCTGAAAAATACGATGAAAGAGTCATACTAGCTTTATGGCTTCAGTTTATTTTAATAGAATAATAATACCTGTGCCTTCGCCTTAAATTTGTGTATGCGGAACATAAGAAGCGCTTACAGGACTTTGGGTCGAATCTTGCTCATCCTGCACTTATCTCGTCGCCTCTAAGCGCTCGGTGCTCAACTCTCTCAAGGAATATGCTGGGTTTTGTCTGCACTCGAACGGCAAATGAAAGCTCATAAAGTCGGATTTTATTGCCAAAGAGGCGCGCTGGCAGACCTTAGTGTGGGAGTAGCCTCTTGTGAATCTTCGCCTTCCTTCATAGTGGCCTGTGAACAGATAAACAATAAAATTACACTTTCAGGAGATTGTACGTCCCTGTGTGCGGAGCTCCTATTGGAAATTTTCAAATACTTTAAAACCCACCTAGTTACGTCACCGTTCTCCCGATAATGCATTCGAGCTGATAACTACTCTCCTTGGCCAGCCCATTCTCAAGACTCGTCACCTCTATGACACCGGAGCGGCAGTTCCAACCATAAACGACTCTATAGCATCCGGAGCCGTAGCTGCCACATCTATGAGTAGAGGCGTGTAAAATTCGCGTTATTTTCTGGCAGCAGACTAGACTACAAATGGCTGTAGGCTCGTTTGATGTCTCACATTGGCCAACATAGTCGTGGCCAGCCACGGAGAATATTTCCATTGTAGAGATACCAATCTTCTGTAAAGAGGTCGCATACGTCAATGACAACACATTAAGGTTCGTGGCCAGTGGAATAGCATATTATGTTCTGGTGTATACAGGATAGTGATTTTAAGCCTGTCACCAACTATTAAAAAAACTTTGATTGGCAGGCACTTTGGTGTGGATCGTCTTCACTTTTTCCCCCTACAAATAAACCAATGTTATTCTGAAACAGTCCTCCGCCAAGTTTACTTTCTTTTAAGATCACCACCGACAAATTTCTCCCCCTCCCCCACCTACACACATATCTCTTGAATCCTACCATAGTTCTCCCAGAGGTTAAAATAAGCCTCCGGGCTGAAAACTATTCCACCACCATCTATATTTGTCAGTGTATAAAATCACTGAATGAATGAAAATGCATTACGTGTTCTCGCCTCCGAGCAGGGTCACATTGTGTGTGATAGAAGGCCAGGGTGAATGTTGGGCTGGCTGCTCGACCAGCGAGATATTCCCGTCGCCCTCCGACCCGAAGAATGGATGAGGTGAGGGTGAAATTAGTGTGGAATAACTACGGAATGAGAGAGGCAGGGGAAACGGGGTTCCCCAAGAAAACCCGCCGGCCAAAATAATCCGGGCCCGAACCCGCCGGGAATCGAACCCGGAACGCCTAGGTGGGAGGCGAGAGGTCTGGCTCCTCTACCACCGCGGCCCCGTATAAAACTGCAATTAAATCAGGAATTTGCAAAAGGGACCAAGTCCAAGTGAGTAGATTGCTGGGAAACAACAAAAAACTTATTATAGTGGATCTGGGAGTGAAACAGGTAATCAATAATGGATAACTTGGAAGTATAGTGTGTGTGGAATAATATGAAACATAACTGACATAGACACACATTTATATTTTATTTTTTTAGAAATAAGTAGCGTTTTTTCTAACAATGACACATTAAACATAATGCCTTGAGTGTACATTAGTGCAATGTTGGTATATTCTAGTGAAAAACTAATAATATGATACATAGAAACATATTTTGCAAACACAACACCACCCAGTACCTTTTACCCACAAAGCAGTGTTATGTATTACACTATCAGAGAAAGCATAATGTCTTTGGTGTATATTATTGGAATCTTAGTATCGCTAGTGAAGAAACTACTAATCCACATTGAAAATTATTATTCAACTACAATAATGTAAGTCATAAACAAAACAATGCGCTATTGGCACATTCATGGACTAGTCCGTTTAACCTATTTTTTGTGTATAGGACTGGGTTTCTTTAGCTGCTGACAGCCAAGAGAATGCTTTGGAGAGTCTAAATCTCGCATAACCTGAATTTGCTCAAAAAGTGGACTTGGTCCCGTTTGCAAATTCCCTATTCAGTTGTTGTGAAAATCTTCGAAGATGAAAATGACTGAATATCAAACGTGTGTGCAGGCGGTGGTGTCGTTCGAGGTGATGTACGCGACACCAGACGGCTCGACGAGCTCCTGGGCGGGGCAGGACCCCTACGAGGCGCTGGACGACGAGCAGCAGATGCTCATCAACATCGAGCAAAACATCGCAAACCTGGAGCGCAGCCTGACGCAGGGTCGGCGTGGCAGCTGGCAGTCGACGGAGGAGCAGCCCACGTCGGGCGTCGCCAAGATCCTGCGTCGAGGCGGTTCGCTCAGCGCTCCGGACAAGTCGCCCGCTCCCGAGCGCAAGAGGTACGTCACACTCTCATACATCGTTCCCCAGATAGCGTGTAAGCTTCCGGCTAGCTTGCAATTGACTTGATTTAGGCTTGTCATTACAAGCCCTATTTGGTAAGTTTGATTCAAACTTGAGTCAAGCCTATTTTTTAGAGTTGTATCCTGCCTTGTACGAGGCAAGCTTGCTACAAACTTGCATTCCTGGCAAGCTTGCTGAATGCTTGTCGTGTGGAGACTAAGCTTGAATCAAGCTGCTTTTGCTATCAGGGACGGAATAAAGTAAGCACTAAAAATTTAACCTTTGAAAAATATCACCAACCATCACTGCACTGACTACACAATTACCAGAGCCACGAACTTTTCTCGAAAAATATTTTGCCCCGGTTTGTTTCAGTGCTTTACGTGCATATATGCAGCTTTGCTTCATGGTTACTGGCAGAGTGTCTGTGTGAAGTGACGTCTCTTATTTAACTACGCCAGTCACAATAAGGTTACAGCAACACCACACGTATTTGATTCGCGGGTAGAACATCAAGGAATTTGAGAGTTAAAACATCCAATCAGTGACAGTGAAGCAGAAATGCAGATGGACACATAAAGCAATTAAATAAACTGGGACAGAATTCTTCTCGCGAAAATTTCACGGTAAGTAACCATAGTTTCCTTACTCTTTGTATGGTTGGCAGCAAATTACTGAATATAGTGTCGTGTATTTTCCTATTTTAATACGACAATATTGTAATAAAATGAACTACAATCGACGTAATCGTATTTTATATGATTAATTAACTTTATTTTATCAAAGCATGTTGGTTCCTGCTGACTGCACAGTTATTCTTACACGCCCAAACATTAAGTAACATGTCCAGAAAGGTTAGGCATTTCCCGTCGTTAGCCGTTACGCGCGTAAAGGTACCAATTGTTTGAAAATTGAAATTTTGCTGGGGTTTTATGAATTTTCACTTTATTCCGAACCACCTATACTTAACACTTGCCCTCTCTGTTCCTGACAGCATAGGCCAGAGCTAGGATAGGGTTTATACACTTTAATTATAAAACAAATCTTCTTTTTCAAGAGCGTCAAGACCAACGGCGCCATATTGCAGCCCATAACACGCGATGCACTATGTATATGTGGTTCGGTATACAGTGAGCACTCAAAAGGCCCTGCTTAAGTTCTATTTTCAGCCAATTTGTATCTATCCGCGTGTAACGGCTAACGACGGGACATGTCTAACCTCTCTGGACACGTCACTTAATGTTTGCGCGTGTAAAATAGATTGTACATTCTGTACAAATCAATACAGTTTTAAAAAAATGTTTATTGATTACATAAAATACAATTTTGTCAATTTCGGTTGATTTTATTTCTTGTATTGCATTTAAATAGGATAACACATGGAACTACATTTCATAATTACGCTGACAACCATACAAGCAGTAAGGCAACTATAGTTAATGTAGAATTATATGCAGTAACGGCTAGTGATATTTTTCAAATGTTAAACTTTTACTGCTCACTTTATCCCGAATGACCTATACCAAAGTTTTTTATTGAAAAAAAAATTTCCCCGCTATAGTACACAATTCCCTACCTTCGCCTGCAATACGTCAGCGTTTAATTTGGTTATGTAACAGTCTAGTTCTTATGTAACGTCTTTCGTCTTTAGGAACAAACACCATTACTACGGTCACAGATTTATCGCGGGAAAAGTTGAATGATTGCTAGACTTAAATATAATATGTTCTGACGTTTTACATTCGTTATTAGCGTGTCTCCGTCTAACTGAAAACTTTGTCAGCCGTTGAGCCGCTACTGAATATTTGTGAGTCTTCTAACTATCCCTTCTCCAGTCATACAGCGCTCAGGCCGCTACACATTTATGCAAAATACCGTGGCACGGAAGTTCCTTGAACATTTCCACTATTTCTAGCCATTGCTAGTGACTGTTGCTGAAATGCAGAAAATTCCACAGAAAACAAAAAAGGAAAACTTTTTTCATGTGGAGATTTTTTCCTGTATCTTGGCAACATCCGCTCGCAATGATATATGTCCGTAAAAACGGTTCAATTCAGGAATCGTTCAGAATTCACGTGTTAAATTATATTAGGTGGCCGACCTACCAACAGTCCATTTCAGGAAATCGCTTTCTGACAAAGACAACTTTCTACATTTGCATATATTGCAGTAAAACTAAAAAGTATGAAAATTATCTTTATTTTATTGTTCCTTTGAATGATCGTTTTTTTAATCATCATATTTTATAAACGACGGAATAATTATATGAATGTATTGTTTATTTTTAAAATGTTCATATTTATATACAAATACTAGTTTAAAGAATTTTTTTCGATGGTGGGGAAAGAGGAAATTGATGATATCGAATACGAGACTTCAGTTTTGTTTCACGAGACTGTCATTTACTTAAAATAATTAAAGTTATTGTTAATATTGGCATAGATTGGAGACTTTAGCGGCCATTGTCGTAATGTTCTTGGCTTCTGACGTTGAGCCGCATCTCGTGTTGCATCTTGGACAACGTTTCGGCAGTCCTTGCAGCTGCCATCCTAGGTCAATACAGGATCAGACTACGTCGACCTGAAGATGGGAGCTGCAAGGACTGCCGAAACGTTGTCCAAGAAGCAACACAAGACGTGGCTCAACCCCAGAAGCCAAGAAAATTCAGTTAATGTTGTAATTATATGTGTGGTTTCATTTTGTCAGCTTGATTGTTTGGTGTGTTGCTGTGTGGTGTCAGGAGCTCGACGTTGAAGAGCGTGAAGAGTCTGATGCGGCTGGGCAAACAGCGACCACCGCGCGACTCGGAGGCGGCAGAGGAAGGCCGCCCACTGCTGGAGGCGGCGCCGCCCCCATTGTCACGCTCCGCCAGCATCACCTCCTGCTCCTCTGACGAGAGCCAGCAGTCGAACGCGCCCCCAGACCGTCCCCACCGCCTGCGCAGGTCAGTGACCATCCAACCACAGTTCTGCAATAGAATATTTAGGAATACAGGAGTGAAACAGCCGGTAGGACGGCGAACTCAGTCACACAGACCAGCAAAATGGCTTCCCTGGCCAGCGACATGGCGGAAACACCTTCTGCCAATCAGCGTAAGGCGGCCGCCTTGCTAGCCGGCAGCCAGGCCAATAGAAAACCTGCTGGTAACATGCAGGAGCCAAACAGACACGAGGCTGGTGTCAACAGCCTCGGTCAGCTATAAGCGGCGAAGTTCGCCCGTATTAAATGAGCCGCCACGTCATTTCATGTCTGCATGACTATTTAGTCTGTGGTTCTGCAGCTCTAATTATCTTGTCATTGGTAGTTTTGCGTGCATCAGCTCGAGTGCTTTGCTATTTTTAGAGGCACGATTATTTCGTGTATTGATTCTAAGTCAGGTTGAACGTCAATAACGTATACTTCACTCCTACTTCTGTGATTACACGAGAGCGGTTGTAACACACATTTAACGACTGCAAGCCAGTTATAAATCAGGAAAAAAGTCATAGGGATATCACGTACTACACGTTTGTACTGTTAGAAGCCAATGGATATTCGGCTTCAGCCGGTACACGTATAGAACTGAGAAGTCTAGGCTGTTGCCTGATGAACACGCGAAATACTCGTGCCTCTAGTCATTGTTAAAGCCAATGAGTTTTGGTGAAAACTATTTTGCATCAGTTTGTTTCAATGCCTTACGTGAACATCTGCAGCTCTGCTTTAAGATCAGTGATTGGCAGATACATGCAAATTTCGCGTTATTATCAGACATTAGATTGAACTGCAAGTTACTGTGTACTCATCTAACTTGTGTTGTTGGCCGGCTGTTTGTGTGGCGCTCCTCAAGTATTTGTTCAATCAATGATGTAAGGTCAGTTATAAAATAACAGACTATCTTGTAATACGGGCACACAACGATACAAAGGCATGCAGCCATTAATAATGAAGGAGAGCTGCAAATATTCGCATAAGGCGTTGGTGCACGTTGGTGTAAAATTCTTTTCATTAAAAATCTGGGGCTCTATTCATGTTCCTGATTGTCTTGTTATGGCAATATTTAAAGGATTCCTGCATAACGACCGTGCTGAAAAATAAAGCGTATTGTTGTACGGCTAATGTCTGTATATATAGAGTGTCACGTTGTAGGGGATTCAAAAACGAGTAAAGTGATACAGTACACTTAGAATCGCAGAGGCTGGGAAGAGCCCTTAAGCTGGCCCACAAATTGTGGTCTTCGAGAGTCGCAATCTGCGTAGAAATAGCAGCAAATCGCAGTATCGGTGTCAAATAACACGTCACACGGGCTGAACTAACAGTACGGGTGCAGTGGACGAGTATTGATAGAGATGATGGTATATCGCGTAAGTTTTTTGTGCAACATACCCTCGAAAACACTGTAGTTTCTCTCAGCGTGTATGATTGGGTGATATACATCTAATGTTCCGTAACTGTCTGCAAACCAATAACATGCATGAAATATTACAATAGCGGGATTCTTAGTGGGTTAGTCAAACAGGGTATCAGCTCCAAGTACAAGGAAAATCCAGTGAGCTTTTGATAAGATGAACGTATGTTGAAACCCAGCAAACAGGCAAGTTTTTCCCGCGATGAACCATCATCTCTAAGTATTGATCACATCGTTCCGAGGCGATTCCTATCCGATATCCGGTCGGGGTCACTCCCAGGATCTAACTCGTGGGACTCTTGTCGGATGATAGCGAAGATAGACGGGATGTGACAGGGAACTGCAGTTTCCTCTGTCCTTTTATTCTGGACCAGCTCCGTAATTACCTCAGTCATCCTTATTCGCAGTTGTTGCTGTCTCAATGCTACTTTAACGCAGTTCGCCCTCCTCAAAACCACAAACTGTGTGTCAATTTACGGGTACTTCCCTGTCTCTATGACCGTAAGTGTCTTGTATAATCGTACTCGTCTTCACATCCTCACAAAACTGACGAAAAGCTTTAAACGTTGTTTAGAGACATTCTGTATAAAAAGATTTCACTGCCTGACTGATCTACCTAAAATCTACCTAACCAGTAGAGGTATCGAGATGTTATTTGCATCAGATGGATTCTTACGTAAATACGAAAAATAATTTTATCAGCTTTTATACTGATAAAATAACTGTCAATTACCAAGGGGAAACATAATCTTTGTAAACCTTTCCAAGAAGACGATCTGAAAAAGCAAGTTCGGCCATAGGGAAATAATTTATACGGGAGTTAACATTCTGCAATTATAGTGTTACTGAACAACCTCTATTCGCCCAGTAATTTATTTTTAATTAACTTTCGACGATACGTATTTAGGGCACTGTCATCAATAGTTGTGCTCAAGGTACACCGTACCACGTACACTATTTATACCATCCAAATACTACTCTCTCATATTTAATATGTGTATTGCTATAAGTAAATAAGGCCCGGGACAGTCGTTAAGAAAAGCAGGGATAGACTTAGCACAGTTTTTTTACGTGGGCAGCTATGGCTACTTATCCTGCTGCAGATAAGTTCAACATGTAACTTGGTTATCCTTACACTTGATAGTCGAACTACAATGTACATTTTCAAAATGTTTCTAAACCGAACATTAATGAATTAATGACTCTTAACATAAATTTGCACCATTTAACATTTTTTCAGCAATGCTATCTAATTAATTTGAGAACCCAGCGAACAAGGTCGCATGTGTCAGCTAGTGCATATTAAAAAAAAGAAATACAACAGTCAGATTTTGTTGCCGGATTATGCGGTTCTTTCAACAACAATCTGAAATGTTGACAGAGCACTACAGTCTGTATAAGAAACAATCTGATATGTTGAAGGAACTAACTACGTTTTGTATGAACAGTCCATACGTTACTGTTAGCTAAACATGATTTCTGTCCCTTTTTAAAACAATTATTTTCCCTGCGACAGTAAACAACAAAATGTTTTTCTGTGTATGTTCACAAAAACATGTCTTGTTGAATATTCAACTCGGCTGACTTCACAGGGTGGGCACTGTTTATCGTTGGCACAGAGAACCAAGTCGATATGGAATCATCGAATCAATAATGTGATCGGGGACTATCATCCTGGAAGGGTTTAAATGCCAAAGGCTAGCACAGAATGCTGAGTCATGAGTGGTAAAATCCTATCGAGATACCTTCCAATGACTTGCCTGGTGGGAATGCCCGTGTTCGCAGTGCTGATTCTGCTCTAGACGGAAAGTTGAAGAAGAGGTTCAGGTCAACGAAGAAACGGTTGTAGTTTCTTGTGAATTTAACTCTGTTCACGACCCATTCCTTTTCCTAATCACTACTGTCAGAAGCGGTGTTAATCCCTTTAATTGCAAGATTTAGTTCATTCTAATCCACCGAACTGTATCTATTGTGAAAGTCTTGAATGCCATATGTTTTGTTGACCAGGGTCCTCTATAATTTGATATTTCAATAATGTATTATAGTATCCGTTGAAAAGATTTTTTTTTCCTTCCCCAATAAGCCGTGCATACTTCCTTTCGCAAAGCTAAAATGTAGTCAGCAGAGTGCATAATTTCCTTCATGTGTGATTTCCTTTCGTATCTGGTGTTTTGATGGCAGTAAGTAAGAAGGCACAAAGTGTTGACGACGCTCTACTTTACTTTTGTCGACTTACGGGGCTTTTGTTGCCTGTTCCACGCGCATTGAATACGTACGTGTGTATTTCCAAAAGATTCAAACTCATTTGATCTTCACTCCTTCAGTTCAGTTCATCCTGTTTCTCTAATCATATAATTGTCTCTACTAAAATAAATTTCGCTGTGAATCTTACAGGTTTGCCAGCATTCCTATCATTATTTTACCTACATCAAATTTTTCATTGCTCTTTGGTACACGTTAATCATCTATCGGCTATCACGCCTTCACCACGAAGTATTTCGGGTTCCTTGGTCCAAATGTCAACATTCTGTAACATTTCAGGCGATTGACTATGAGTTTAAAAAAAATCGAAAATGTGATAGATAAATAGTATAAAGACTACTTTCTGATGCAAACTTAATAACATACACTAAACAGGTTAGTTTAACCTGCACGTTTCATACTGACTGAAATTACAATTTTCTCCGTAAGTAAAAATGATTTACTTTACTTCTGGGATGATCCCACGTCTGCTTTAGGGTATCTCCCAACGTTTTATTATATCCTGTATTTTCCATATTCAATGTAACAAGGTCCAGCCTACATGTATGTTGTTACAATATTACAACAAAAAGCAACAGTGAGAAGTGAGTCTTTATCTGATTGGTTAAAACCTTACAAATCAAATGTAGACAGCAAATCATATCACAGGTCAGCGGTGACAGTTGATACAAAAAATGTATATGCGAGTGGCAGAACAGCTGAGCCTCAGATCGTGGTTATGTGGAACTCGCATGTACTTCCTCACAAATTTAACTAACCATTTTAATACAATAATACTAGGAAATAAGCACCAAGACACTACAACTCATCCAGTCGACACGTGACCGAGAATAAACTGTGACTTTGTTTGTATATGACAAATACAGCGAAAGTAAATAGTATTTGTATAAGTTAAACATAAGCGTACAATTACCTATATTCGTCCATCGGATAACAACTTACTCTAAACGCAAAAACAAACCTCAGTCACAACTTCTGTCGCCAGTAACAGGCATCTGCAATTAACGTAATTTACAAAATATATTAGTTTACACTACGTTTTTATTAGCTCGCTTTCTTGTCTGTCTGTTTGTTTGTCTATCCTGTACAAATTTTTCAATCGAATTTAAAGTAACTATCCGATGAGCCAAGAAACTAGAAACTTTAAACACAGATCACAACTGGATGACCATGCAATATGGGGGAAAATTGAGAAATAATTAGTAATAAAACGTAATATGCCATGTTAAACAACTTCTCGATGAGCTAGACACTAGAAACTTTAATCATGGCTCAGAACTGGACGCATGATAGTAAATAGCTTTCTTGTCTATTTGTCTGTTCGGTACAAATTTTTCTTGTTTAAAATCGATTGCAAAATTTTACACACACAAGACTAAGAAGCAGAAAATACTTGTTTGAATAAAAAAAGTAGTACACCACGTTTTCAAAATTGAGTAAAAATATAAAACACTTTATCCAATAAAAATTCAGTACTTGTAAGATTTAAAACAGAAAACGTTGGGTGCATGTAGTAGGTAACTGATGCATGAACAGTCCACTTAGGTCACTAATAACTTTATTGCACTGCAAATGATGTGAACTGTTGTAAATTTTTTTCAATTACAGCTTCTCTCTACACGCCTTGCGATTATATATTGTATGCGCCCCACGTTTTTCGTTTCAAAGTATTTTCATTGGGGAATTTTTATTTTATTTATTTCGTTTTAAAAACGTGATAAATTAATATTTTATTTAAATAATTATTTCGTATTAAACGGCAAAAACAAGACACGTTTCAGCTCAGAACTGTTCGATGTCATTTTATAGCAAGGTAGTCAAATAGTATTTATCGGGTCAAATAACAAAAAAAAAAACTCTGTCTCAGGTCTGCATTGTTTTATAAAATTGCTGTGCATCTTAATATCCTTCAGTTTATATGCTCACAATTTTAAGTATCATATATGTATATTCACGTACTACGGCATCGACACCATAGTGTTACTATTTTTGTTTTACGCATCAAAGAAGCACTAGATTAATTTCGTCACATTTTGTCAGGAATCTCTGCGATCGCACGCCGTCAGTGCAATTTCTCGATTGGCTTGAAAGGTATTGCGTTCAGAATTTTCAGTAGTGCTGTGCTGAATTTGTACGTAACAACCTCGTGTGCTGTAACTGCAAGCCGAGACTCGTCTCGAAAAAGTTTTCTGCATTTTTCTGGAAGGCGATACCAGGCACGGTTGTGCGTCCCTCAGGCCGTAAACCTGTCACTGCAACTTGAATTATTCAACGCCACTACGAATGCAATTTCCTTAACGACATCCTGATTTTATCCGCGCTTCGTACATTATCCCCATTACTTAGACTCGGATCCAACTATTATTTTATTTATGTAGAGCACACTCCCGCTCTTGAAGCACGTTTTGTAATTTTCCAAGAAAAAGCAGGTAAACTAATGCCAAAACATTTATCTGTGAACTACTACAAGAATAATGTCAATCTTAGAGGGGTTAAATTATTCCACCTGGATGGAATATAAGAATTTTAGTTTGAACAAATACTTGTGATGTTATCTAATACTGACTTGTTGCGTGACGTTCTTCTGGAGCAGCATAAACGAAAAAAAAAAATTGTTATGATTCATTAAAATTTCATAACATGAACATTTTTGAGAAACTTTGTCATTCTAGGTTATCTCCAAGCATAGTAATACATTGCAATCACTTCAAAAATAGTTTGTTTGCAGCATCTACAATGCACACTTGTTTTATTACTAACGCCAGTGTTTATTTTCATGTCGTACTTCGTTTTGGTTCGTGATCAATCTAAAGACTCAGAATTGAAGGGGATGCATAAGATTTCTGAGGTGCGTATGTTAGCCCAACTAAGATGGTATAAAAGCTGAGACTTTTCACATGCTTATGTCGAATCTTTATAAATCATAAGTGTTGGAATAACATAATAATGAACCATACCAAATCACAGGTTTTGTAATTATTATTAGTAGTTTTGAGTATCTCGAACAGACTTGAAATCTTGGTAGGTGAACGCTTGCAATTATGGAAGAAATTGGCTACATCGTAACTTTAAATAATCATACCATCATTCGACTGGTGTGGTTTCGGAAAACGCTGTAATAACTGAAATCATGTTGTCTTGGCTGAAAATGGAACCCAAATCCGAGTCATGTATTTTACCACTGTTTCACCTTCCTCGCTTAAAAACGAGCATTGATTTTCTTTAGAACAAACGCTAAAAAAATGTAGGGTGCTGGGAACTACACCCCACTAGCAGACTGACTGGGAGCTCGTAAATGTCTGTCACTGCCTGAAAGATGACGTGAGGCAGTGCTATGATGTAGCGACGGAATGCAACGTACGGGGGAAACGGGGAGTGTCCAGAGAAAACATGCCACGTTTCCCTCTTGCGAAAAATCCGGGGACCAAACCCAGATCCTTGGTGGGAGGCGAGTACTCTAGTCACCGCGCCAACCGAGGTCCCTTTAGAACAACAAAAGTTATCGAGGAAATACTTTGAAAAATCACCTTTCATGTTATACTAAAACTAGTATGGCATGTTTGTCCCTCTCCCTCCCCCATCTTATTTATCACTCACTCTCTCTCTCTCTTTCTCTCTCTAAACTTGCATTCTAAAAAATTTTTCCAATATCGTCTTGGATAAAAAAAAAAAAAAAAAAAATACACAGAGATTTATGAGTATTTTATGTCTGCCCAGAACATTTGTCAAAGTTGGGCGTAAAACGTTTTAGTGTGTAATTCTCGTTTAGAGTGTGTTATAAAGAGATTTAGTAGACTTCAGGTTAATTTGAAAAGTTCTTCGTGTCTAATCTTTAAAGCGTACTCCTGAGCACGAAATAAAAGAAGATAAATCTGTTTCTAAGCACGTCAGTTACTGATTTTTTTTTATAAATAGACTACCAATCGAATAAGCTATACAGTGCTGTGTGCAAGCTGTGATAAACTTGGTTTGCTTTTTATCTTTCCTGCGATATGTGGTATTTCTACCACTCGCCACTCAAAAATAATAAATTAATTAACTAAAGGTACCTGAGTTATTTGGACTATACACTGGTTCGTTAATTCTAATTTAAAAATTATAGTAAACATATACCATTATAAGTAAATATCTGAACGCGTGTGCTGTGCTGATCGCCCATTCAATGTGGCCTGATTTATAACGGAAAATTAAGAAGTCAACTAAAGTCAACAAAATAAATGCCGAATAGCTCATTGCCATGTATGTATAACAAATACACTAACTGTATATCTTCGTCAAAATGCGGCATAGAAATAGGCTGTAGTTGCAGCAATACCGACTACTTTAAGTATTTCAGTCTAAATTTCTAAACCGATAGCTGATCGTGTTAGGACCATGATCCATAATGTATACTGCTTTCACGATTATTATGTTTATTCCTAAACGAGAGCAGATATCGAATGATTGTTTCGCAGTTTTGTTAAGAATTGTTTTTACTGTGTAATTTAATTTTTTCTAGACGAAACGTTTATAGGGGCCTATAGGTTTTCCTAATAAGGTCATTAATGAGAATTTCCTTGATAGCATAATTATCTGAAACCTTTGTGTACGTTGCCTTGAAAAAATTAGTTAACATAAAGTACGCTGTTTCTAACAAAATTGTGCAACAGTTTTTCAATGCTGACGTCTGTATAAACAAACACACATTTTAAAGGGGTTCTTTACGTGTAATGTGTTGCATAAAATGGCCGGCACCATCAACCAAGTAAACTGTAAGTGTGGATTAAAGAAACAAATTTGAACTGTAGAAGTTTCTGTTTATTTACCTGGTAAAGTGTGTGATGCAATAGGTATGCTGATAGAAATTTAGTTTCCACAATTTAAATATAAAATTAACTTGATGTCAAGGTGTGCAAATGAAATTAAAAAGAATATTGTGTAAATTTAGTGTCATGATAATTGGGTGAGTGATTTGACTATACACCGTATCAAACTTCTGATAGATGAGGGATACAACACTGCAACGCATACGATATTTATCATAGGTTTCCTTATGACATCTTGCAAATACCAATTATGGACTCTTCAGGTCTCCAGGGTTCTACTATGGGTTTTGTTGCACTAATCACTAAATACTCGATATCGGTGAGCAAAATTTTTAACGTGAGTTGCCGTGGTGTATACCTCTTTGAAGTCCGTGCAGTTGACCTTACCGGTAGTTTTCTTGGTAACAAACATCTCCCGACGTGGGTAACGGGATCTGGAAGGTGACCAGGAACAGCATGGTAAGAGTAGCCCTCACTAGGCTATAGAACCAAGCTGGACGACGACCTCCGCTCCAGACATCTCCTCGGACCTCTCGAGACGACGATTCCGCTCTGGATATCGAAACCTCTTCCCCGGGCGTCGTGGAATCCAATCTGGACGACAACTCAGCCTTCTGAACAGCAATTCAGCTAGCGTCGTCATAGTCCTCCGGAAAATATTGCTATTCTTCTTACCTCTCGACGGAATATTCTTATATCAGAAATAATTTGATATTTTATTTCTTGAGCCTTCTCAAGACCATCGCAGTGAATTGAATAACAGTATTCATCATATTTGGTTGATTAAATTCACATATAACATCAAATCTCGTCGAAGGTGATAAATATTTCTTCCCTATATTTCCAATTATTAGAGAAAATCGTTCCTTTCCTTAGTTTGCACTACTCTCTCCTCTTCGATGTCATAACCGTCACCTCTCTGCAAAATCGTTCCCCCGCCTATCGATAGCTTGGTTGGAATAAATAAAAAATAATAATCCTACAATGAAGCAAGAAAATATACGTCTAGAAAAAGTTAAATTTGTGGAAACTTTTACAAGTTTACACTGAGCATAAAATAAACTGATTCACCCAAAGACAAATGCAAATAAAATTAAAATATAGCACATGGTATTAGCTTCCAAATATATTAACATTCCTGCTTCATGCAGTTTAACCAACAAACATAAGCAAATTTTGCCGATTTTCGTAACACAGAGAAACTATATGTTACAATACCAGTTCTCGCTTAAGATTTAAAAGATAAATATCGTAAAAGCAATAGAACTATGAACATGGCCTTAATGATGGAAAATACATTTTATACTTTTTACTCCTTAGAGGGTGTCTACGTTGCTAGGGAAAAACGACACTTAAATGTTCATACTTCAAGTAGAAAATTAACTCTTCTGCAGCTTTCACTAATATGTACGTATGTAATATCACATCAGTTCCCCGTCGTCTTGTCTTACATGGGACCCGAACCCAAAACCTCCTATCCGTGTTCCAAACAACTGAGTATCAATAGGACGGCAAATAGTAACCATTTTTAAATTATTTCTCAGTGGTCATACCTGCTTCGCGGGATTTCTGGAACATTTCACGTTTTCCACTCCCTGAATTGTCGAATTTCAAAAATCCCTGAAATAACGTTTTAGGTATTCACGTAAGCTTAATTCATATTCAACCCTTATTTCGATATCTTAACAGGGTTAAGAGATACAGTGGATTAATAGAAATCAAGTTTTATTTTGTATAATGATCTTAGAGGTTGAATTTCAAAAAAAAAATTTTTAACCTACTTTTTAGGGATATGTGTACGATTCATCTTCAAGCAAGATCGTCTCAATACCTCAACGCATTTAACAGCTATCCATACTAGATTGAAAATATATTTTACGGATTTTCACAGCCTTAACAATCGAATTTCGAAACATTGAAAAACAAGGCAATGCGCATTTTTGTAAGTTTCATTCTGATGCAAAAATCACCCGATATATATAAGAGTTTAAGTGTTATCGAGGATTCATTGAAAACACATTTCACCCCTTTTCACTTCCCTAAATTATAGAATTAAAAAAATCCCTTCTTAGTATTTGCTTACGGCGTAAGGAGAAGCCTCCCTCAAAATGTCATGACTATAAAAGTCGAGCAGTTCGGGCTGGAGGTGATGAGTGAGTGAGTGGGGAACTTCATTTTATACGTTCATATTATTCTTTCTTCAATCAAAATACGCTTAATTTCTAACATAAATAAAGATACTTGACTACTTTGCATGTCACATCATGTCACAGCAGCACCAGATAAAAAAGAAACCTATTAACGACTGTTCAAAAGACTAACTGCTCCGTTTTAAACTTTTGACTTTAAATGTTTTGTAGAAAATAATTTTATTGTTTAACACTACAAACACTGAAATAAAAAATTTAATTTCTAAATGGTAATAGACGTTATTACTCTGTTTACGGATTGGGTAGGGCAAGAGGGCTTTACGTTTCGTCAACAGCGAGGTCATTAGAGACGATGACACAAATCGAACCCAAGTTCTCCCGGAAGCAAGTCCAGCGTGTTACCGCTGCGCTACCTTGCTCGGTTTAACGGAACAGGAAATTTACCATAAATTAAACTTGCGATGGCATTGGAGGGCTGGTGATGTAACCACGTAACTATTCCGTACAGAAAAGAACGAGCTCTGCCGTACATATGTCAGAAAACATCCTATTATATAACGTTATCAAAACACACGTACACATGCGCGTATGTATCAGTCATTTGAAAAACAACATAAGTCAATTTTCTACCAAAGTGAATTGTGGGTGTTTCGTACAGAAGTAAATACACGTATTATTAAACGACATTAAGCGTCATTTGCGAGTGTAGCAAGACACAACTATACAACTATGAGTTCATTTGAGTGAGAGATTTTGGTCAGCGCTTAACATCGAGGTCTTTAGCGCTGGGGAAGGATGACTTGATATGGGTATGGAGCAGCGCCGGAATGAAGGGGCGGGGGAAACGGGAGATCCCCGAGAAAACCCGCCAACCAGCGGCATCGTTCGGCACGATTCCCACATGCGAAAATCCGGGGACGGGCCCCGGCGGGAATCGAATCCGGATCGTCTTGGTGGGAGACGAGAGATGTGACCTCTCGGCCACCGCGGCCCCAAGTTCCTTTGAGAAACACCATATTTCGTTGATCACATAGTACAAAATTATATCACCCACAACTAATTATGATAGAAAATTTACTTCTCAAATTATTGAGTCATATATATATATATATCTGTGTGTGTATGTGTGTGTATATATAATATGTAAGTTATATATAAACACAAATCGGTTAGATAAGTTTACAAATACTTTCTTCAGTACAGATACTATAACAAAAGAGTAAATTGTAGTTAATGAAATTCTTTGAAATGTTATTTTAAAAGACATTGAAGGTTTTGTTAAATTCGTGGATAAAAATTTCTGGAACCTAACAACTTCATTAACAAATTACTTTAACAAGTCGTCGGTTTGTTCGCAACTACCGAATTCACTAACAAATATATAATTTTTTATTTAATTAATATAGGTTACATAACTTCATCCACGGGTAGAGATAAAGTTATAATGCCGAAGCACGTCATTAAAAGATCAGAGTTTGTTTTTGGCTTGAATAGACTTTGGTAGTTTGTAGCAAAGAATATAACGTTTATTTTTTTAATGTTTTTTTTTGAGAAAATGTTTGTTTCCTATGTTACAGTTGAAATATTTTTTCAAAATAAAGCTTGCTTTGAAAAAAAAACTGGAACTAACTTTCTATGAAGATAACGACTAAACTGTCTTAATGCAACACCATTTATTTTTTACCATTACAATATGCAATTTCTTTGCGGTAAAGCTTCACATAAAGCTTCATACTTTGAAGTGATTCATACTTAAACAAAAATTTTCATTGCGGCATTAATATTTGTGCTGTCGTAAAGGAAGTGTCCTTAGAGCGCGAAAGTCGAGTAGTGCCATTGCGAACAATATATGTGGCTGGAGAGACAGGTCACTCGCAAACGTCCATGTGAGAAGACAATGAGTGGTATGTAAATGCAGATCATCTGACAGCACCTACTGTTCGATAACAAGCTTCCACATGACTGGCGCGATGTCTGCTCGCCGTCTACCCGTAAAGTAATTAACTGCCTCCATCCGCATGGTCTTCGATATATCGATTTTACCCGCGCAGTCGCAACCTACCCTAGCGATCGATTCCGACCACACACAAAAGTTTAATTGCACTTGGGATCCGTCTACAGCCACGTCGAAGCTGTTCATTTTGGCGGGCTTGAGGACGTTCAATACCTTCCTGCTAATTATTTTTTATTTTGCCTATAATTCTGGACAGTAAGTAAACACCAAAAGAGGTTCAGTTACAACAAAGTAAAACTATTTAAGATGGATATTTTTATACAATACGCCATTGTACGACGAAAGTGTGTGTGAGAAGTCTAACCTACAGGAGTGTCCCGTTACCCGTACTATAACCAACATAAGCCCCGAAACTTATGAAAATAAAATGAACAACAGTAGTTTAGATAAATTTTCCTGAAATATTACCCATTATTTGTCAGCCTGAGTAACATCATTCTCATGGCAAAGTATAAAACGACGCCAGGTTCTGTGCTACGTTTATCACAGCAATGCTGGTGTAACTTGAGTGAAAGTTTGTTTCACAGCATCTTTCAGTTTGTCAGTGGTATTGTAACGGTTCCGTGAAACAATACGCTTCGTGAATAGTGAAATATAAAGGTTACGAGTCTCAGTCATGTCAGTAAACACGTAAGTTTTTCTAGTCCCTAAAAAGGAGTTAATGTAGTGTGTCAGTCATTCGGACAGCCAGTAAGTGACTAGTTAAATAATGGACGATGCATTATGTACTTTTTTACTGTCTATTACCTAGTGACGTAGCAAGGTGGCAAAACACTGGACTTGCCTAAACGAGGGCTGGGTTCGGTTCCCGAAGCGGTCACCCTGAATTCAGTTTTTTTATGGTTTTCATAGATAACTCCAGGTGAATATTGAGATGAGGTGCTTCCTTTATACAAACCATGGTATATTTTCTATTCCTAATTCTCAGAGGACTCTGGTTACATTTGTACAAATAGACCTCGTGGTAGAGGAGAAGTAAACTTTGACTTGGGGTGGTTAGAGTGCAACTTGATGCTACCGCACCAGGTTCAGGACTGGGCGTTGTGTTGTTCCTTCGACCACATCCCTACTGTAGGCAATGGCAAACCATTCTCGTCTAACATCCCCAGATGTTCTCCCTGAGACCGTATACTTCTAGATTAAAAATTGAAAAGGCGAAAAATGTTGTTACTTTCATTTCAACAAAATTATTGATCATATGCTACGGTAGGGCGTAAAGCACGAATATCTGAAGCTTCAAATATAACATCCATCAAATTATTTTATGTGTAGAACTGAAGAACTTTCTTTAATTTTACAAACCAGCTAAATGCAATATTTTATTTTGATTGGTACTAAATTTAAACTGCCGACCAATCGTATTATACGATCTACAATACAATGGTGTAAAAAACTGTACTTATCTGAAACAGAAATTATGCCGAGTATTTTATGAAACAAAGGTGGCAACGGACTAATATTCTTAATTCCTTATAAGTACTTATAGGTTGCCACTGTAAAATTAGCACATTAGAAAATAAACTTGTCAAAAATTAAAATGATACATATATTTTTATTGTGGTCTCGAACGTTTAGCGTAGAAAACTTTGAGATATATGTACACCATGTTAAAGGGTGAATTTATAACTCAATTAATGGGAGGAGCACAAAATATTATTTGAATAAACCTCCCGAAACAATGTGGCCGCATTTACTGTTTTTAAGTGTGAATCAGTATGATGGCAATGCAATATTAGGGGAATAATTGAGGAATCGTTATTTAAATATAATATTATTTTAGTGTACAACGTCACACTAACTTCCATATGAGCTAGAGACTAGAAACTTGAAAGACAGCTCAGAACTGGGTGATAGTGAAATATTAACTCACTTTCTTGTTAGCTCGGTACAAATCTTGCTTGTTCAAAAATAATTGCAATATTTTACACATGCAAGACTGATAACCAGAAACTATGTAAATTAAAAAAAAATAATAATAATAATAAATATACCACAATTTAAAACGGACTAAAAAGTACAAAAAAATTTCTCCTGTTAAAATACTGGTAAGACTAAAAATAAAAACGGGAGGGTGGCGCATGCAACAGATAATAACATTAAGGAGTGTAGAGAGTAGTAGTTGTTGAGAAAACACGCACAACAATTCATTTAGTGCGAAAGAATTGTTGCTGACATTGGTGAGTTATTCACGCATCAATTATTTATTGCATGCACACCTCCTTTTTCTTTTAAAATTATTAAGCTGGTATTTCATGTAAAATAAAACATTTTTTCCACAAGATAAATAGCCATCCATATTTTTTTTTCTTTGCTGTAAATATAGCGTTTTTACATTAATAATTATTTCCCTCCTTAAAAAAAAAAAAAAAAAAAACGAAGTAGTCGCAGCGCCCAAGCCAGGATACTGTTGAAACCTGCGAGGAGAGTTGGATGCCGAGAGTCGTCGGCCTTAGAGACGTGCTGATGGCCCTCTACCCTCGTCCCATGTATCGATTGAGGAAGAACAGCCAGATGTGAGCAGATCAGAGCCTTGTGCTGACCTCGTAACACGGCGTATCACTGCGCCGCTGTTCTTGGCCCAGCCGAGCTACACCACCCACCCCCGACACAACTCCTTCCTCGTCCGACCTTCTGTCTGGTGTTGGACTCTTCCCGTCTTTCCCTGTGATCTCTCTCATCTCCCATCTTCCGCGCGTTCTTTTATGACCGGACCAGCGCCGCGTCTATACAGGAGGGCCTCATATTCTAGGAAGCCTCACTTCTTGGATTAAAATATATATGATTTATAATTTACTATGCGCTGGCTTTCCTTTAGTTCCCATTAAGGGTGTTCAAGTAGCGAAAATATTTAATTGTATATGTGTATGAAATAGTGATAGTTATCTAGACGTTACTTGGTAGTAGGCCTACATTTTCTCTTACAAAAAAAAATTAACTCACCTAGTTTTCCCATATAGCACTTCAAAGACAAAATTTGCAAGTTTTTAGTTGTTACAGTGGTGCGATTTGCAGGAGGGCCTGTCCAACGTGTATCCCAGCACAAGTACTTGGGAGTCATCCTGGATGATAAGATGAGCTTCCTGCCGCATATTGATTATGTCAGTAAGAAAGCTGTTGTGACTTTGAGTCGTCTAAGATCCATTGGAACTACAGAATGGGGCTTAAACTTCAGGACATTAAAGAAAATCTATCAT
>PNEQ01052678.1:115267-136431 GCA_003012365.1 Medauroidea extradentata | reverse complement strand
TTTTTTTGGTACTTTTAGAAATTTATTTTAAACACAAAAATATTTTATAATGGGTTTGTATATGCTTCAAGCCGTGGACGGTGACGTGTAGTTTTGATGAGATTTTTTCCATTTCATTATATTTACTGGTTTTCAAGTTTTGTATGAAGTAAAATTATGCAAATTTTGACTTTGAAGTGACATTACGGGAAAACTGGTTGAGCTAATTTTTTTTCGTTAGAGGTAAATGTACTCTTCAGTAATGTCTACAAAACCTACACTATTTTATACTAATATAAAATTATGAATTTTTCCCCACTTGAACACCCTTAAGAGTGCGTGGTAGATAAATAAATGATGAAAACATCAATTGACTTCTACGCTTTTTTCGAAGCCAATATTGATAAAATACTCAATGTCAATCCTAGATAATGGTATTTGCCAACTTTACGAGTAAATATTTATCCAAAATTACTAATCCGTTACGCGTGATCTCTCGCGCCGCACTATGTTCCGGCGTCAGAGATTGTACCTCAGAACTTCGTAACACTGGAAACAATTTTGTTTAAAACGTTGGCTAAAACTATTGTCTAAGATTGCTATTGTTTAATTTTCACAAATTAACTTCAAGAAACCTACAGTTATAGATTAATGCTTTTAGCGTTGAATTATGTACCACTTCCTCTTAACATCGAAGTCTTCAGCGCTGGTGAGGAATGACATGAGGTGAGTATTAGAGCGGCGACGCAATGAAAGGGCGGGGGAAACGGGAGATCCCCGAGAAAATCCGCCGATTCCCACATGCGAAAACCCGGGGACCGACTTCGCCGGAAATCGAACTCGGATCGCCTTGGTAGGAGGCCAGAAGTCTGACCCCTCGATGTTGTTATGAGAGAGTTTGGCCCAGGGAAAGGAACAATTTCTGCCGTTATTTCCGCTATTATCGCGAAGGGACCAGAAAAATACAAAGCTGTAGTAAAATTCAGTTTAAATAGGCTTGGAAATGTCAGAACTCATTTAATATAATTTTAAAGTGAAAATTTAACTTAATGTAACTTAAAATTCAGGAAAGCTCTGTGATTGGTCAGTTTTCACCCATTACCGACACCAGCGCTCAAGCGGCAAACATTTTCCCTGTGCCACACTTTTAACATTGATCTTTCAAACCTGTAAGTAGAATTAACCTTAGCAATGGCATACGTAAAGTGACAATCCAAAGCATTCGGCTAAAGCAATTTCGGTAAACAACAAAAAACTGAAATCAGGATGGCCGGAGATGGAGGTTGAACTCACGTCTTCCCGAACGCGATTTCAGCGTGTTAGCGTGGCGCAACCTTGCTCGATTTTCCACAACAAAATAAATACATAAATACTAAATAACTGGTGAACTCGAAAGTAAGGCATCACACCCCTAGAGACAGGCTTTAAATCTGGGAGAACGCAGGTGTTCGCTGTCTCTTGAGAGGAGACGTGCAATGAAGCCCTTGGTTCAGTACCGACGGGATGCAAGAACGAAGAAAACGGCAGTTACTCGTAAAAATCCACTGGCTAACGGCAACATTGGCTATGATTTCCAAATGTGGAAAAATGGGTCCGGCATTTAAATCACACGAAATGAAGGTATATAAAAATTGATATATTTCCCTTATGGAACTTGATTGGCGCATGTAGTGTATTTTATTTTTTAAGTTGTGCTGTAGTGTACAATTAATTTATCAACACATTTTAAGTTGCAAAATGTGTAATTAATTTTTTTTGTAATTATTTTATTAATTGACTTCCCTAGATGTGAGCTGAGAGGGTTTTACGGCCGGGTAACGAGTCTTAAGAGCCGATGAGGGTGAAGTGAGGGGAAGGGACAACACAACACCTATTCCCGAACCTAGAATCGAACCCGGGATCTAGAAGATCGGCGTCTAACTGAATGCACTACGGAGGCCGGCTAAGCTCCCTAGAGCATAACATTTACGATATACTCTGTTTCATATCAGTTTTGTAAAATTTGACACCTACTTATGGGCAATAGTTGTTAATATTTTGTGATTTGTGGCACAATGCAAGACATTTCCAGTTTTAAAATGACCCGGGAATTTCAGCATTTCCCCTGCAATATTTGTCTTGTATAGGGTCATAAATTACAAAATATAAAAAATTATTGACCATAAGCAGCTGTCAAAATTTACCAAACTTATATGAAAACGCAGATTATCTATAAAACGGAAAGTATTGTATTTAATGGGGTTACTTCTTATGGTAATTAATGAGATTGTTACTAGTAACATCTTGAAGTATATGGAATACAATTAGAAATGATTCCCCTGTATTGTAATATTCTCCGTAGGCAACTACTCACAGGTAAAATCAGGAATGTAAGAACCACAAAACTATAAGCTAAGCTTTCGTGTTCATTCTTGCCTTCACAGAATATGATGTGGCATAAAACACATAATTTCTAGCGGACGGTCCGGAAGTGTTAGTAAACTTTTAAAAGACACTCTAATACCTCGTGAATGCAGTCACTGCTACCAAATTTGTTGTCAGGGTACGTAACGTCATGCAAGTAAATACACTGGCACCATGTACAGTTACAACATATTTATGTTTTCCATACACCATTGATCTTAAGGCGATCGCATACCTAGATATTTTATCAACGTCTGAGAGTGAGGAGCACTGTATCTATAAGGGTGACGTTTGTACGCCCACCTAGGGCCATATCGACGCTATGCGCAAACAGCAGAATCGGCGTTTAGACTTTTCGTTGGTGACTCCTCCGAGCGTGACTTTCTAAGTTGTGAGCATATGTTTTTGCTGGCGCAACTGCGTGGTGTAGATGCGTGTATTTTGTCGAGGTTTGTTTGCATGGTTTTCTTTTAAAATTTGACATATCCTACAGTAGTCCTAAAAAGCCGATTTAAACTATGTTAAAAGCTTCGAATAGTATTTTTATATAACGTGATTTATTCCGTCATTATTTGGAATGTGTTTACTTTCTTTGGTATACTTACTTCGGACTAGTTAGCAGTTACATCAATACATTCTTCAAACATGCTGCAACGTAGTTCGAGCCGCAGGCAGACAACAACTTTCTAGGTACTAGTACATTTCACACTTTATTAAAAGTTAGTAAAATAAAGTAACAAAATAAACATAACTACTTCAAACTTCATTGCAATACTTAACGTAAATAAATTTTTGTAAATTAAATTTATTCTCGAGTTCTTCGCAAACTGATATCTGTTTAATGTGATACAATTATTGAAGCCCTAAGAATGTCAATAAGGAAATTGCATTAACAGCAGTCATTTGCTTCATTGACAGTCGATGTTCGATTTTTAGTTAATTTTGATTGAAATTATATTGTTTTAAAAGTAAGGAAAATATTAGTTGTATTTGATGACATTTCAGTGACTCAGAAAATTGTAAAAAATGCTAACATAACTTTGTTGTGTAGTTGAGTTTGATGTAGTTTTGTACTGTACAGTAAGATCTCATACCTGTCCATAACCTAGTATAAATAAATAATAATTATTTAAATGAGTCCTAAAAGTTTGGCTAGACTACAGTGTCATACATGAAAATAAAAATCCTGTAATTACGACAGGAAAAACGTTTCTTTTCCAATTTTCTGAATGTGTTCTTAACGTTTTTTATTTTATAATTTTATTTTACACTTCTGAATGTTTAAATTTCCTGCATTGCTGAAACCGAGGAAATTAAAACTTGAGTTTTATATCAATTTATCTCTGCCTTTTTGTAGGTAATATTTAGACAATATAATAAAATTATTATTTCCTGACACATGAGAAGATCATTGAATGCTGCAACAAACTTTTCCACTGAAGTACACGAGGATCATACTTTACCATTTATTTTGACCCAATTATGCTTGATTAAATTGGCGCCAAACACGTAATCTAGGGTAATGGCAGGAGCCTAGCCCTAATGTAAAAAAAAAGCGAATTGTACAAATAACGCAAACGAGTTTACTAGAATCGTACTTTTTTTTAAATTTATTTTATTTTACTGCTACGTCAATTAATTTTACACACTGGCAGGTAGAACTTCTTTCAAGTGAATCCCTCGTTTAAACATTCTCGAGAGAGCTTTCTGGGCATATCGCTGAGTTTAGCTGAATCCAAGTAAGATATTTCACAATGTCAGCCACTCCTAGAACACATTTCCACACACTCAGTAGTAGTGCCTCGTCGGTTTTATAGGGATAGTAAATTCTTTTTTTATTTATTTCGTCTTTATTTTGTATGCAGTCGTCGTTTTCTACGCTCTGTGACCGTGAGTCAAGGTCATCCAGCCGTGTTCTTTGTGCAGTTGTCAGCCAGTCATAACTCATCAAGAGTTATAATGCAGTAAAAAACTCAACATAACCAAACAATTCAGACAGGTAGCAACATTAATTTCAAAGTAAAAACAAGTAAATATATGTGTCGGTGGTGCAATATTTTGAATGGTGTATTTTGAAATCAGCGCTGTTGAACATGTCTGAGAGCGTGCATACGTGCTCACATGTAAAAGTAGCTGAGTGTGCATGCAAACGTTCACATCGTCAAGTAGCTTTCGTACGTACGTCAATGAGTTGGTCAACTTCTTTATCCTCACGTACCTACGCTAAGCGGTGGTTGTGAATCCAGCTTAAAAGTGGCCGTAAAACCCTTAACTTAATTTTATATCAACAACGCTGTTCAAAAAATTATTTCTATTGTTGTCTTGAATTATTTTATTTGTTTAGTTCCGAAGCTATTAATGTGCCATAATTATTAACTGCCGACATTTTACACCAACAAAGGCAACGTCTATAAACATGTATATTCAATGGTGTTCTGAATCCTATCCGGAAAAAAAACATACATGCGTACGTACGTTAAGAGGGGTTGTGAATCCGGCTTAAGCATTCGAAAATTGTTTCTAGTTTTTTTCGTTGGTCTCTTCACTGGTAGTAGTTCAGTCTAGAGCAATGGCAGTCTTTACATGTTGAGGAATACCACACAAAAACATAACAATTGAAGTATAGGCGCTCTGTTAAACATCAAAAATGCATATAATATAGACAATTTTCTCGATATTAAAAAAATCTGGTGGTTGATTTATTACATGCTACATATTTAATTAAGTTGAGGCAAGTAAAATGCGTTCTGTATTTACAAAAGTATTGGTCTTTTTTAATGTCAAGTGTAAACATGAAGTGGTACAATAAAATTCGTGGTTATTTCTGCTAAAGATTAATAATTTGACGCCACTACCTTGTATGCTATTTTTATAGAAGGTAGCAACAATGAACATTGTTGTAATCAACAATTAGTTTCCCATTAGCGTGTACTTCGGAAACGGGAAGACATTTCATATACTAAGTTAAGTATTTTTAAATGACATTAAAATGTTGTGAGTAAATTATATTTTATGCATGTGGGCTTTCAAGTCTTTGAGTGGTTGACTGCTGAAATGTGTCACACTTTGGAAAACCGATGTGAAGTTAATATCTGTGTTATTGAAGTCAATAACACAAAATCGCTCAGTTTCACTGGTTAATTAAGGGTGTTCACGTGGCAAAATTGCGCTAGTGTTATATTTGTACGACGTAGTGTTCGTTTTACAAACGTTACTTTTGACTACATTTTCCACTCGTGAAACCTTTTTAGCATTCATAGTCTTCCCATTGCAGCAGGTTAAAATCAAAATTTGCAAGTTACGGGAACACGCTAATAACAAAAACCAACTGACATACTCGAATGACATAATTTACACTTACATTAGACAGTATGGGCCATATGCTTAAAAAATTTGAAAACACAAAAAAAAGTTCCTTTGTATTTTTTTTAAATTGGTCATAAATGGAAAAAATTATCGTTATTTTTAAAATTTTTAAAAATATGCAAAATAACTGCGTTGTATGAGTTTTTATTTTTTAGCATATAACCCATACTATATTATTTTAGTGAAATTTATTTCATTCCCATTAGTCAGTTGGTTATTGTGGATCATCAGCATTATATCCGACTAAATTAATGCTTGGAAGATTTTGTTAAAATCTGTTTTTTGTTAATCGGCACAATAATTTGCGAGATACTGTGGCACAAAGTCTGTTTTTGTACAGGTAGTGCTCTGTAGAAGACATACAACCACCAGCTCTACTGAACTCCAAACTTGGGTTCTAAATTGTGAAATTATAACATTTTGTTTGACTCTATTCAGAAGTGTCCGAAGCAATACAACGATGTATAACTACAGTATCCAAAAGTCAGTATTGCAAAAAAAATTATTTCTCTGCCCAATAAAACATCACCAAACAAAAATGTGGTTATTACGTAACAATCTAAAATTGAATCGAGCAGTATTATATGGAGTATGAAGATTCAAAATATGCCTTTGGAAAGCGTGTAACTTGGAAAAAGAATGTGAATGAAATTTATTTCTCTATCATTACAGAGCTGTCTCCCGAAACGTTACTTCGATAGTAAAGAAACCTGGAGTAATCATAGAGCAAAGCTAGATAGAAGAAGATTTTGGAACGTTTTGAATAGCGCATAACTCTTCCTGACAAACAATTTTTATTCGTTTTACTTATGTAACAACAAACTTCAATTTAAATGATTTAACTATGTTTCAATAATCATACACTCGCCACAACCAACTCGCGAACATGAGTACAAGGATATAAAACAGTATACGTACAAAAACGTACCTTCTAAATAAAAATTAATAATCTAGTCACCCATAATTTGCATATTTACACCCGTGCTGTAATAAACACGTGCATGCTTTCTCTAAGTAATTTAAACCGACTTTACTTTTTACAATTTTTAACTTTACTCTCCGCTACTTTTCAAAAACGGCCGTGTAAAATATTTCTACTTCTACACGATGCTGAGAGTAATTATTTTGAAGTTTTTAGATATCACCAGAGTGAGTAATATTTCTACTCAAGAGGTTTGCGGACAACCAGGGAGTAAAGTTTACTCGCGAACTTACGTTTCGGAACGCAACCCAGAAGGTTAGCGCTTCAGTTACAATGCGAGAGTCAAGGCCAAACATGTTAGAAAGGTCCAGATACAGTCGTAGAAGTACAGGTCTGGAAAATCGCCTATCTACCTATGTATTTTGCTTGACTCCCTTGTTGTTTGGCTGTAGTTTACCAAGTTACTGAGAGTGTTGTGCGTCTTTGGCCCTGCAATCAGGGAGGTCGGGCTTAAAACTCTGCCCACTTTTATCCAGTGTTTACATTTTAAAGTAAATAAAGATTAATTTAGAATTGTGTACGAAGGAAATATTTCATAAATTGATCAAAAATAGGTCCTGATAAATTGTTTATCTTTATTATGTAAACACTGGAATAAAGTGGGAGGGATGTGGGCGGAGTTTGAGCATGACTGCCCTGATTGCAGCGCCAAAGACGCACAGCATTCTTGGTAACTTGGTGATCTGCAGCCAAACAACAATGGGTCAAGTTTCCAGGCGAGTGTCCAGACCTGTTTTTCTACGGCTGTGTTCCAGATGGTGCATTTCGCCAGGAGTGTGTAACCAAACAAACACTTGGCGTAGCTATGAACAATATGGCCGACTAATAAAATATTGAGGAAATATTAATTAGGAGGTGTGTAAACAGGTCTAAAATATAGAGTTTGTAACCCAAAACATCCATTAAACAGCATAATACATTCATTTACCTTAAAAAATTCCAGTCTGATGTGTACTTTTGAGGTTAAAGCAGTATGGTGGCTGACTAATTTGCAGACTACCTCTCCATCTTCTTGATTTCACTCCCCTCGCCCTCAAACCGATCTTATACTACCCCTGTGGTCAAGACCTTTGTTCAACATACGCAACATAAAAAAAGTACGTGATCATACATATCAGGCACGTGTCTCAGCCATGCCAGGCCTTTGAATCATGCTCTGACGAAATTCATTTTTGACACCTTGTCACAACCCGGACTTAAAACTGACCAGCACTTCGACGCTTCGAATTAAATCGCGTAAGAGAGAACACTTACCGCCTTCTTAGATTTATTAAAATTTTTTTTCGGTTCATACTTACATATCTGGCTATGATTGAGCGTTGAAAATAACTTGGTGGAGAGTTATAATACAGGATTAATGGAATCCGGCCATTAACTTATCTTGTAGAATTACCGCAAGGACAATTCCAACTTCTGCAATCCTACGAGCCAAAAATTAAACATATTCCATAAATGGTAAGTTTAAACTGTCCGACAAGTCATATTCTAGCCCCTTTCGCGTCCAATAATATATAAAAATAAAAAAACTAATTGAAGAAGGTAAAGACAATTAAATAAATCCAAAATGTCTGAAAATTTGGTTGTTTATATATGTCACTATGTCACTGCTCAGACCACAATTTATACCACGTTCCCAAGTAACTTCGTCTGCATTTTTTTACATAAAATTTTCATTTTATGAATGTGATACACTTCAAATTGACCTTCCGCCCCGCATTTAAGTTTATTGAAGCATCTTATATTAGTGGGTATTGAAGACAAATCTGCCCAAAAACAGCACTTTGCAATGCAAACTGTTTATTGGAGTAGTGCAAAGCATTTTACACAAATTATTTACGTTCACTTGTTAAAATTTAAAACAGAAAGTAGTGACCAATTGGATTCCATGTACGTAAACTAAAGTATATTGAAATGTTAAAGAAAAATTTGTATATTTAAAAGCAATAAGCTCAAAATACTTTCGATAATTAAGAACGATATGCCTGTAGTAAAGGCAATAACGTACCTCAAGCAAACTGCTAGACATTTTTTTAATGCCGAAACGGAAAGTCTTCATTGTGTCTCCTATGTTTTCTTCATGTGATTCACCAATAACAAAAATAGCACACAGAATGTTGACTGTGTCATTTTGTGAAAGGTTTTTCATAACATTGGTTTAGTCATCCATCAAACGAAAGCAGAAAGATACGGACGCCCCTCCCACTGACCGACTCTTTACCAAGCACTATCAGCCAGAAGTGTTTTAAACCTACTTCCCAGAAGGAAACGGATAAGCTAATCAGACCACTGGCTGTGTGTTTGTGTGAGTTCCTTAACGTTACGAAACACGAAACACTAACAGCACAGTAAAGAATATACTTACGATTTCAGACTTTTATAGTTTTACACCACTTCCGACATATTCATAATATTATGTCTAATAAACCTTTGAACAGTATGAAAGTTTATTTTGCTTCTTACCAGTTCACAATGACGCCGAATTTAAGCATTGCTGGTTATCGTTTTTGAAAAAAGTTCCTCAAAAAATTTTCTTAATAAATTCCTGTCAAATCTGGTGTCATAAGAGACTTCATTTTCAATCACAAAGACCGTATTTAGACCGTTTTCTTCCAAGAAAAAGTCCGATGTGCACAACTGTGGTTTACAGGGAAAATGTACGACATAGAATCTTGTTCAGTTCCATTTTTATAAGGACGGAAATGTTAAAATCTGCCCCTGGTTACTGAAATTATCCATCTTACTATAAAGAATATTTTAAATTTATCATTGAAATTGCTACATATTATTTTATAAATGAGAGTTATCAAAATATTTTAGGGTAGTTTTCATTGTAATGACACATAACAAAATTCAACAAAACTTTATCCGCTTTAATTAACAAGCATTAAATAAACGTAAACATAGCTTATTTCTGTTCTGTATATTTGTGATATATATAAAGCTCTAATGATGCGGCTTGGAAGCTACTGAAATTGGATTTGACAAATTTGTTACACTAAAAACTTCTCATCAGGAAGTCATTGGCTCTGATATTTTAACGTTTAGTTTTCTGAATATTGAATGATATCCATATCAATCAAAGCACTAAACAGTTCCCAACCAAAGTTGGAACCCTGAACCTTAGATCCATTGAATAAGATATGTACTGACTTGCACTAAGGTTTGTAATTATATTACAGGTTTGTAAGAAATATCGTATGAAATAATTTGACAAAGGACAATTTCCACCACTAGTTCCACTGGAGTCGGTAAGTTGAGAAACAAAATGGTTGGTAACAAAATTATCGTTTGTAAGAAAAATTACTCAATGAAAATTTTTTAACCTCTAAAACAGACATATCTGATGCTATAAAATTGCACGTGCAAAAATATAACCAATTCCACAATTACATGAAATCTACGTAAACTATATTTGACAACTGACAACACGTGTTTATAGTTCCTAAACATCGCAATTAGGAGTGTAAATTGTCCCGTGCAAAAAAACTAATAAATTTGAACTACCTAGCCTGTTTTAGAGCTAACGTAACTTGCGGTAAAGGAATTATTCTGTCGGAGGAAAGTTTTAATTTATTATTGTCTCATTGAGTGATACTTAATATTTTTGGTTTCATTTCATGTGATTTTGTGCTCGATGATATGTTGAACCATACGACGTTAAGAACTTTAACCAAATTATTTACACGAACTCAGAGAAAAGCAAGGTTCTTGTCTTCAACATCTTTGCTCGTTTACACTCTCCTCGGCTTTTAGTGTTAGCCGAATGATTTCTTGAGCAGGAGTTACTGTAACATGTCGCATTCGTCTGTCATCCGCTCGTCAGGCACATGACCAACGGTCAGTGAGATGCCTCCAATAAATCTGTAATAACATGCTTTGTATAAAACACTTATATTTTGGTTTTGTAGGTTGGTCACAGTGAACCTACGACGTACGGAAGACGTGTATTGTAAATCGCTGAGCTAAGAGAGAGACGGACGGATTACGGATGAACGCGACGGGCTATTGCAACTCGGGGTTAAGTCGCTATTAGTTAGTCCTGATAATGTTCATGGTTTTCGGAATGACCACAACGATCGTTGAATGAAACCTGAGAACATAATTAATCATAAACTTCGTCCTTGGCAGGTAAATTTTTCCTGAGCATCCCGAAGGGACTCATTTATGGGCCGTCCTTAAACCAGCCTTAAATATGGCACGAAATAAACTCTGCAACGAAGTCAGTAATTTTCATATCATTATCACTACAACAGGGGGTTGCTTTGTGTATCGGTTGACTAGCCTGTTCGACTTGTTTTTCTATTGTTAATTAATTTATTTATTTCACCCTTAATTTTCTAGAACGACATAGCGCTGCAATGGTGTAGGTCCTATGACCGTAATATTTCACAAGTCGTTTCGCATTATTGGGCGGTCTACCGCAATTTCCAACATCATTGTTTTATTTTTTATTTGTACCAGATATTTTTTTTCTTACTATAGACACACAATGTGACTAAATTTGGCTCTTATGAAATTTTTTTATCTCTCATAGTTTTCGCGTAATGGCTTATTAAAGTCATATTTTGCATGTTTCCGTTTTAACGACTACACTAAAACCAACTGATATATCAAACTCAAAAAAATCACAGTAGATAAAGACTTTGTAGGCTACAATTAAATGCTCATAAAATTAAAGAATAAAAATTATTTGTATTAAAAAAAATTATTGAATTTTTAAAATTGTTATTTTCAGTTTCGGGATTTTTTTAAAAATTCAAATAATATTTATTCTTTAATTTTATGAACATCTAATTGTAGCCTTCAATGTCTTTATTCACTGTGATTTTTTCGAGTTTGGTATATCAGTTGGTTTTAGTGTAGTCGTTAAAACGGAAACATGTAAAATATGACTTTAACAAGCCATTACGCGGAAACTATGAGAGATAAAAAAATTTAATAAGAGCCAAATTTAGTCACATTGTGTGTCTAAAACAATAACAAAAATATCTGGTACAAATAAAAAATAAAAGTAAGGTGATGAAAATTGCGGTAGACCGCGCCGTTAAGGAACATTCATCAGGTAATGAAATATTTTATTTACTTCTAAACATATTCACAAATGATGGATTATATAACCTACCAGAAGATCCTTTTTTTTTACTACCAATGTCTGACCTTGAACATTAGTACCGATCATTACTTCTGACTTTCGTCATACCACACGCAAAATAGTTTGTTCCTGGCATTATGTTAAGTGTTTCTGAATGAAAATGGTACGTAAGTAGACTGTTTATTTGTTTAATAATTAATAGAACCTTTAATTCTTTCAAAATATATATTACGTCCATAGATTTAATTCACAGAATTTTCTCTAAGTTCCAAGACTTATACCGCCACATAGGATTAATACATTCAAACAGCACTGTTTCTTTCAGTTTTAAAACATAAATGTACGAGTATCGATTTTTGTTTTATGTACTGACATTTCCGTGCTGCCCTAAAAATGCCAGTTGTAGCCTCAAGAAAAATTTACCCATATCTTGTTTTCTTCGTTGAAATATTTGCCTGAATTTGGCTCACTAAAATTTCAGAAAATGTTATTTGTTTTCAAATGTTCAGTAATTAAATGCCAAAAATAACTTCTCCTATGCGTTGTGCTACTTTTTGTGAGTGCTTGACCTCATCGTTGCGTGTGCAGAAAAAACTGACTAAATATTAAACGTAATCCCACGTGTGATAATATTATCAGCACCAGACACCCCTTTAATACAGAACGTCAATGTTGAAGTGACATTGTTTGCCTTGAAAAAAGATTATTGTCGTTTCTTTTTTACGCAGATAATGAAATTCGTCCTTCGGTTGCTCGTATAACACTGGACTATTTGCAGAACCCCGACTGCACGTTCGCTTTTGTCAGGAAGAATTACTGGGTACTCACGACAGGGTAAGGTGTTAATTATAATGTTTGTATCTGGGTTATTGATTTAAATGTTCCTTTTGTTATTTGACTATGTTAGTATGTCTTCATTGTTTGCTATGATTGATGGGAATTTTTGGTTTACAAGTACCACAGTCATATAGTTTAAAAAATTAAAAAACAGTCATTTCAGAATAAATTTATATTATTTTCTTACTCAAAGTGGATTTCCGTAGATAATGATATGTTTCATTAATCATGTATTTGTTTAGTTACCTGTCTCTTTAAGATGTCAGCTATTTTCATACAAAATTTACTTATTGAAATGTTTAATTGTAGTAAATATTGTTTACTATTATTTTCAAGCCGACGTATTTCAGAATTTTTTTTGTAGTGAGTGTAATTTCGGATGTCGCAAACTCTCTGTACTTGTATGATTTAGCCACTAACTACATAGTGCATGTTTAACAATTATTCGTTAATTATTGTATGGCTGTGTTACGCAATACCATTTTTGTGCAAAAATGTTTATTTTTGCTATTAAGAAATAAACATTAACATACGTCGACACGTGAGTTAGAAATAATAAAGAGGCAACCCCATATCGGACCCACTAAATAATCCGAAATTATATATATATATATATATATATATATATATATATATATATATATATATATATATATATATATAACTGTCCATTTTCTGCTTCCAGAATGAAATCGTAAAAATGCGTTATAATTATTGTCGTTTAAGCACTCTGATATCTTTCCAGGACAAACATCCGCAATGGACAGCGGCCACTTCTTCAAAGCTACACAGAAAAACCCACGAGAAACAGCTAATATTTTTTCTGTGATATTCATGACGTGAGTAAATTTGTAGTTACTTATTTAATATATAATTTAAGCTTTTATAGTACACCTGTAGTGTCTTAACAATCGCACAATTTAAATTCTCACAAGGACGACTGACTTAAAATAAGTTAATGTATTTTGATTCACGCCTATCCTATTTGAAATACTGCCATGATAACTTTTTCGCGAATATTATTAGTAAGGTTAGGATATTGGTGGTATAATAAGTGTAAATATTCCCTTAAAATTGCGTACTTGTGGTTGATAACGCGTTAATTCATCGTAACTGTACACCAGTATAAAATTAATAAATGTAAGTAGTATGATCATGTCAGTACGGGGACAAAGTATTCAGATGTAGGCACTAGGAGCCGGCGATAACACTACGGACCCAGACCCGGCAGCCATATTTCCCCCTCTTTTATTTTCGATATTTTTCGTTGTTCGCTCGGAAAAAATCAAAATTTCTCTGAGTTTCCCTAAAGTTTTTCTAATTTTCCTCCTAGCCCTCAATGTTTCCTCGTCCAACCCTTCTTTAGAGCCTGCCTTCTCAACATGCCTAGTTGACTAATTTTTTCAGAAACCTTTAACTTTCTTGGTGAGAAGGCTACCGGATTGTTTCTTTGAAGTGTTTGGTTGACATGGTTATCATTAGACCGACTGAGGGCGGCCACCGAGCAGCCTTCTACACGAAATCTTTATTTTATAACTAGTTTTAAGCATTATTATTTTGTAAATACAATTTTATTTTATGTAATAATAATATGCTTATACACGTAAGGAGCTTCAAATTTATGTATTAAATTTTGCCCTTTCGTGATATTTATACATGTATAATTAATTTTTAAAAACTAAAAACCACACAAATTTATCTTCTTTGATCCCTCATAAAGTTTACCGCTTAACCCTTCCTCGCTAACTCATGTTTCGGGGAGCATAATTTGTCCCAGTGAAGATGTCAATATATTTTGAAAATCTACTATTTTATTACATTTACACATGCCATCATTCTACTTAAAAGCGTTCGCAAATTTCTATTTTATTAGCTTTAGCCACAGTCACTCAAATTCGACATATCGAATTTCTCTATCTTCTAGCTTCGACCTCTAGTGAATGCAGTAGTAAAAAATGGCAGTACACTTATTAACATCACCACTACCACCACGCGTCTAACTCAGACAAAAGACTGTATAATTATCACATGCTCTTGCCGCAGTTATTGTGTGTATGTGTGTGCGCGCGTGTGTGTGTGAGAGTAACATCAACGGTGATTATCGCTGATTGGTGCAGTGTGTCGTCAAGGAGGCGGTGCTGTATTTTACCCGGAAGGGCAGTTAAGACTATTGTGTACCGGTTTCAAATTTACATGTTTGACTCGTTGAAACAGTAGAACTATAAGAGCAATATTACCACGCCCGAAGAGAAGAATATCGCATTTAATTGCAGCACGCTAATTGGCGTATAAAGTTTTTGTATCAGTTCGCTTATCAGACTAAATACAGAGACTTAAAAATTTAATTTTTTGAATTGTACGTAATAAAGGCCAACTCATGCCTCATTTTGTCTTTTACGAATTCTGATTGCGTTTTTGGAGTTACATCATTCTAAAAAAAAAAAATCATTTTTGAACACTTAAGGGTCCCAAAGTCATGTTTCTACAAACCACGCTGGATGTTTAAAATTATACTAATAATTTCAAGTGTGTGTTCTTCTCGCAGATAAACATATTAAGAATGTGTTAAGCGATTTCGCGTAAAGAAAAATAATACGTGTGACGTACACTTCACCGTACATGGGCCAGGTAGTTTTTGCGTGGTCATAACTGGTGACGTACACGTCCTAGCTTAGTAAAAGAACGGCCATAAGAGACATACAGGCGGAAATCAGTAGCTTATATGTTAAAGTATCTGCGATACATGTATGCCGCCAACTTGAAATAGGGAATCAGTGTTAAAATTAATAACTTCACATCGGATGTACTTCTAAGACAACTCTATGCGAAATTTCAAAAATAATAATGCCATATGCTTAATATTATCATATTTTTAATTCGCTCTATTAAAATGTAATATTATAACAAAAAATAAATTTTTTCACAAAATCCTTTCTGTTGCATTTGTTCTGAAGAAAATTTTGCAAGTAACACTTTTTATTTGAAATAATTATATTCAAAAGTAGTCCGTTGAGAATTACGGAATTTTAACATTGCTTCCCCAAATTAACTCCATAACCGTAAGCTAGCTAATAAGAGGTCTTAAACTCGGCATCAGTCGCATTGTTTGAATTTTTTCTTTCTTCGGTTATATGGAATTCTGAGCAGTAAAATGTGGAATTGTCTATTATAGAGTGAGTTCTATTTGCCTTGCGCTACAGTAAAAGTAGCCCAGTTGAACTTTTAACGTGTATTTATGCCGCAATCAGTCCATGAATATAAAAACATTGCTGGACTAATTGCAATCTTCATATACGTTAGTAATTTAACTGCGGTGCTTGTACTGTAGCGCAAGCTAAATAGAATTCACACTATAATAGAAAGTTTCACGAATTTGGCTTCTCGAAATTCGGAAAACAGGAAAAAAAATCCAATAATGCGACTGATGTCAAGCTTTGAGGTCTAGAGTATCCATTTTCCGCTGTTATTTTTATTTTTGGATCTTTAACGGAAACAGATATCGTAAAAACGTAACATAAATTTATTGCATTTTTTAAATATGTAGCATACATTTTTGTTCAGAAAAAAATAAGTCTGCTTAGTAAAAACAATTTTGAAAATGGTATATATTCGGAAAACCCAGAAAACCGGAATAAGGATTGCCAGCCCATAAGTCTTACCCGAGTCCTTCTGTATGACAAGTTTACTGTTTTACAACTACGCCACCTTGCTCGGTTAAGTTGGGATACGTTAAGTTTAGTTTATTTGTGTGATTAGATATTATGTTATATATTATAAATATATAGTAAGTCAGAAAAGTCAGAACTGCCTTGGCTCAGTTTTTCGTGACCATAAGTTTGTAGACATGGGGCGCTTATGAATATTCACTAGCTGGAGTTGGGTAGGTTATCACAGCCACGTGACCAGGTTTTGTCGATTACCAGGATTTGATAACCGCCTGCAATCTAATTCGAGGTTTGAAAGTGACAGGAAAAGAAAAAACTAGATATTTTCTACATGCGAAATATTTTGCTAAATGCTACATCCACAGTGAATTCTTTAAAAGTATTATATATATTTATATATAATATTAGTTTTAGTAGCAGACCGAGTGACCATCAGTTGAAATTTCGAACACTATTTAACTTACACGGTGTAAAATTTCATGCACCAAAAATTTGAAATTTTGAGTTTCCTACCTTACCCTTGTGAATTTTCATGAGCCCCTATTGTGACATAAGTTTCAAAGTGTAAGAATTGATTAAAATGTATGTGTGTGTGTTTGTGTGTATATGTATATTTATTTATTTGTATTTACTTCGTGTCATACCTTTTAAAGTTCTAATAATATATTTTTTGAGGTCAGACTATTGTCATTTTTGTTAAGTGTTATATAATACAACAATTTCATTTTGCTTACTTAAATACAGCCAACTTTCCACAAGTTGGATCATTATGTTTTTTTTTTTTATTTGGAGTTACAATATCTCGTTAAGTGCATAAGTCTGAGATCGTGTGTTATAAGAAGTTGCATAGAAAGCGGTAATAAAAATTCCTAATTAAGTAGAAAATCCTCTCAGTATTAGGTGTTATCTTAATAAAGTTAATACTTTACCTTAGTATATAGTAACACACTACCTTATGTCATGGTCACGCTGAGCTTGGCAACATCCAATTTGTTGGATTCGTAGACGATATGCAAACTATTCTGTGTGGCGTTTCTTTAGATTTACATTCGGACTGTACAAGAAAAGGATAAAACGAGAACTTACTCTTGAAGACATGTGGGTCCCTTTAAAAGATCTTCGATCTGATTTCTTGGGATCATTGTTGGAATGGTATGTATGACCATAATTTGAAATAATTTAAGTAAGTAATTAAGCTGCTGTGGTATTCTGTCGCTTTATTTACGTTTATTTATAGATAAACTTATGTACTCAGCAAACATTTATTTTAAAAATGTCGGCTTGGTTTTATGTCATGTATACAAACTTAACTCTATAATGATTTCACTACCGATGCTAGAACGGCCATGAGCCAGGATAATGCTTTCTTTGAAAAAAATGGCTGTTCTGTTGCGTAAATTTCCTTGCTGGGTTAAACAAAAAAAGAACATGTTTTGATTATGTCGGAACCTGGCAAGCTCTAACCTCAAAATCAGCTTTTCTATTAGAGATATTCGTCGTTAATATTGACCCTAACAAAAAATTTTTTGTATTTGTAATCTATATTATGAGAAAGAAAAATTAACGCGTACGTAATTTGTAATTCATAAGTTCATGTAGTATTATTTTAGATACCCTGTGCATTAAGATATAAATATATTTTAACTTCAAAATGCGTACATTTTCCAATATGTTATTTTTAAATTATCGTAACTTACAATTACTGAACAGAAATTTGAAACGAAACTGCACTTCTGGTGACTATTTGTGATGTCATCAGTGACAATGTAAACATTGTACGTTAGCACAAATGTTTCAGTTAAGTGCTCAATGCTTATATAAACCATCCATTGAATAAAGTTTTTGCACAAAAGACCCAGCTCTTGCGGCTACGAAAATTTCTTTAGGTAGAATAAATATTTCGTCGTAACATTAATGCACCGCATGCTTTTTTTCAATTTCAATAACAAACTAGATTTCACATATTATCGTTGCCCAAAGAACATAGGTACTTTCGTGTATTTTAGGCAGTATATAAAAATATATTACTTGCGGCATAAGAAACAAAAAGTCAGGCAACGTGTGTGGCAAACGATAAAGTATATTAAATTGTTTGCTACAGTTAAACTCCTGACAAAAATGGAAATTATAATAGTCGATTCATGCGAATATGTATAATTGACTGGACAGTTACTCATGTTCGGTTTCTTCCGATGATCACGAGAGTGGAAATTCACCTGATGCGATTAGCCTCACGTCCGTAAACAAGTTTACAATATAACTCACCTGATATCAAATTCTCGTGACCGCTTTCTTGCGGCGTTTCACTTCCAAGTAGATTGCAATTATTATTTTTAGCGATTTGAAATGTCAGTGAAACAGAAACATTAACTTGCAGACTGTAAAACACTTTTCCTGGCTTACGTTTATCGCATATGTAAGAGCAAGTCTTCTACATATATGGGACGAGTTTGATAGAAACTTCGTTCATTCAATCAGTCGTGCCATGTACACTATTTGAACTTTTTTTTTTCAGAGTTCACATTAAATTATCTTTAATTGGTACTTTTTTTTCGACAACACCACAAAGTAGTTTTGAAACCAATTTCACTCTTCACGGTTATTTCACATAAGACTCAATTTTACTATAAAACATACTTTAAAAGTAGGACGGCACGAAAAAATCTCTATATCTTAATAATTTTTAAATACAAGCTGTGTTTAAATTGAGTCTCTTAACATACTCGGACAATAATTAAAATAATTATTTAATGTCAACGTAACCTGAACGCATACCTGGTCCCTAAGAAATATTATCAATTTGCTTCCTACTAGTTTTCATATTATGTACTCATGTATTATAAGTTTTTAAAAATACTTGTGTTTAATTTCAGTAAATGGAAAGAAGAACTCTCGCAGTACAAACGAACTGGAAAGAAGCCGAATTTGTTGCGAATATTACTGAAAATGTTTTCCAAGAATTTTGTTTATTCAAGTCTAGCGGCTTTGTTTACTGAAACATGTGTAAGGTAAGAAAATTAATACAATCTGAACAGAAAATTGGAAAAGTCTTTATCAATTGTCAGAAATATCAGTATATTAGCTTATGAAAGCTGATTTCTTTAGTTAAATTGTGGTCACAGACACAATTTCACTTTATAAAAGATAAATACGTAGGTTACACATAATCAAGTTGTTCGATGTTAATATTGCTACTATTTTGTAACCCGCAGGTTGCCTTTGTTGCTTTTGCTATGAAAAGCACTGAAAAATTATGACTTAGATTAAAAATAAAAGAAATCGACTTAGAGAATACTTAATTTCAAATCGATCAGACCAATAGAATTGCTCACATGCACTTAAAGAACTATGAAAGAGCTGATGATCTGTAAGCGGCTAAACATGTTTCCTTGAATCATAGCTAAGAACAATTTCGATACGTCAGATTTCAAAAAAAAAAAAAAAATCAAAATCTGTGCATTTGTTTAGGAGCTACGATGCCACAGATACACAGACAGACATGTCAAACTTATAACACCCCTCTTTTTGGGCCGGGGGTTTAAAAGTAGGGCATCTGCTATTTTAATATAACGAGCATCATTAAATTAATGAATTTAAATTTCGTAATATGTAAGGGACATGTTCTTGCCCAATTATTAAAAATGCATTCTATATCACATCTTGTAGTATGTGTGTCTGTATATATATATATATATATATATATATATATATATATATATATATATATGTGTGTGTGTGTGTGTGTGTGTGTGTAAATTACCACCAAAATTAACACTGACAGAGTCCTACTATTAGAGTCCAAAAATATAATTTATACATTTCACAAAGGAAATACAATATCATTCCCATATATTATATTATTTTGACTTCTTAATTTATTAATCTGTTCACCTAAGATTCTACATTATAGAAGCTATATGCACAATTTCCTAATAAGTAGGCTGTTGCGTCGACATTATTCTGTGGGTGATCACTGATCAATAAAACTACCACACGGTGACATGCTAATTGTAGATGTTTTCCTTCTAAGAAATGCACGTTGTAGCACTTATATCTACAGTTTACTGAGGAAGACGTCCCATCATCACTATTAACTGCTGGAATATGCCTGTAAGGAGTTGGAAAATGAATCGCGTATGGGGATAGTCCCTGACGGCAGGTATTGAAACCGCTGTATTTTGTCCCGTACGGCTAGACATGCAGAAAGCGTGTTGAGAGGACACCTCCTATCAGTCTGTTTGGAAGTGAAGTGAAGACACTTTGGTCATCACTTACGAGCCCTGTTTATAGCAGGCGCTAGATGCCGCGTCTGAGGTTGGGAAACGTGCAGGCGATAAGAGCTAGACTGGCTCGTGCCGTCAACGGCAGTATCGCCTTTATACGCAGGACAGGGAAACGGCGTGCAGTGTTTTCGTCGTAGTCCTATGGGACTTTAAGTGGCGACCTTACTTTTTTATGTACGGGAAGTGAGTAGTTAAGTCCAGCGAGTTCTTCTCTACTTTTGTTTTACGATTCTTGTTGGTATTTTTTTACGTGACAGAAGTTTGAAAAAGCCGTTTTGGGCAATTTCGCGGTGTCCCGAAACCATGTTTCAAAGCATGATATATATAAAACACAAATAGAGAAGCATAGATTTAAGTGTGTTCTATTTTCGTAAATAGAGGTATCTAGTACACGTTTTGTAGTATCTCTTATAAAAGCTTTCTCCTAACATGCTGCAACAATGTTCATGCGCCAGCTGAATAGGGCTCTTCACATCCAGTTTTTTAGCGCGGGTGAGGTGTGACATGACGTGAGTATAGAACAGTGCTGGAATTAAGGCGGGGGGGGGGGGGGGGCG
>PNEQ01052678.1:98374-115167 GCA_003012365.1 Medauroidea extradentata | reverse complement strand
GCGCTACGAATACCTCCTGTGCTACTTCAAGTTACTGAGGGGAAGAAGTAAAAACGTCAAAAAGACACTGTAAAAACATCGACAGATAGTAAATACTTAAGATGCAAGTACTACAATAGAATCAGACGATGACTATGCTAATTATTAAAGGTCGTTTGAAAATTAATAAGAAAAGAATGGTGGAGTACTGTTTTTCATTTGTTTTTTACAACAAAATTTTTATTTAAAATTTGACCAGAGATGTGGGAGATACCACAATATCAGTCGGCCAACGGCAAAGTCTGCTACGTTTCCTTCACGTGATAAACAAGAGGTACAAAGCAGATTAAATGTGCTATCCAATTTTATGTGTATATTTATCTCTTTAGTGTCTTTCGTGAAACACTGCCTGTAACTTTTTATTTTTCAGGGTCTTCCAACCACTTCTTCTAGCCAGGTTATTGCGGTACTTCAGTAACAACGGCGACATTTCTTACGAAGAAGCGTTATTAACTGCGGCTGCAATTTTATTAATATCTCTGTTGTATATATTCTTCTTGGCGCACTACTCTTTGCTTATGCAAACAACGTTCGTAGGAATTAAGGCTGCCATAAGCACTGTCGTCTACAGAAAGGTGAGTTCTGAATGCATGCCGTTATTGTAGCCAACTTGTGTGCTGCAGTGAAAGTTGAACTGGACATCTACTTAATAAAGTTGCTTTGTTTTTAAACTTTATCCTCACCATTACGATGTAATATCTTCGAAACGACAGTATATAAGACTCACGAAGTAAGATTTTTTGTCGTTGATAATTATATGTATGCATATATAAATACGTATATAGTCTATGTGTGTTTATATATATAACCACAACCTATCAATTCTTTACCAAAATAGTGCTAGTGTAACCAAAAAAACTTATTTCCGTTTACGTTACCGTTTTGATAAAATAATCCTGAAAAACTCTAAAAATAGCACTCTTAAAACTTATTACATGTAAGAGAGAAGGAGAGAATTTGGTCAGCGCTTAACATCGCGGTCTTCATAGCTGGTGAGGTGTGACATGAGGTGATTGCGGAGCAGCGCAGCAGCGCCAGAATGAAGTGGCGGAGGATATGGGAGGTCCCCGAGAAAACCAGCCGACCAACGGCACCCACATGCGGAAATCCTGGGACCATCATATGTAAGATGGCCCCGAAGGTGACGAGGCGGAGAAATTCAGCGTGCTTGGGTACAGCCAGCGGGGGAAACGGCCCAAGTCTCCACGTCTAGTAACAGCGTCTCTCAGCCGGCTGGAAAACTCCGGTGGATATTGGGTGCAGAAGATGCGAAACGTCAACTGTGCCCTGTCCTGCCTTCCCTCAACCCTTGCCATCGTCGCAAACCGCCACGGGTTGTGATGCGAATATTTAAGCCTGCCGCACTTAGTCCATCTCCACCTCCTCGTGGTCAAGGCTGGAAACGTTGTGCTTGCACAGCGGTTACCGAAGTGAGAACGAAGACCGGACAAGTGGTAGCCCCCCCTTGTGCACAAGGGTCAGATCCACGTCGGGGTTCTCTTAGGCAAGTTTCCATAAACTGGTACGGAAGCTCCAGACTGCTGTTCAAGCTACGAACAGATTGCATGTCCCCTCTGAGGTACGCAGTTGTGTCCTGCGTTGCGGATCTCGAGTAATGTTGATCTGAAGAAGGGGTTCTGGAGCCCTGGAGGGTGGGTACCTACTCGGGTGAAAACTTAGATGCATGGTACTTCGCAGGTACTCAGGGGATCGGCGTGAAAGCCCCCGTCATGCGCTGAGCCGATCACAGGTCGGGCTCAGAGTGGTGGTTGCTCTGAACTCCTGCTTAGGAGAAGGCTTACAGGGTGAGTCTTTGGGTCCTGGTCTGGTCCGCTTAGTAATAGGACTCGTCCACTAAGTGGTTTCGTAGCGGTTGGGTAGCCTCGTCGTCAGCAAGGTGGTTCCCCGCAGATAACCCGTAGGTGTTTCCGTTGCTAGGTGTGTGGGTTTTCACTACCTGCCACCACATCTGTCAGTGGTATTCAACTACCCTGTCAGCTATATGCTTAGACTGCACGATTATGATGAGCCCTGGCCGTATGGGACTAACTGGTGAGGAGTGACAACCCTCCGAGTTTTATGGTCAGCAAGGTGTCTCCTGTTAATCCTTAGGGATCAGGTACAAGAGAACTGTATTGCCACACATCATCAGCAGCGATGCCGAACACGATATGTAAGATAAATTCTTGCAAACCAACATATATTAGCGAACAATGACTTTGATTCATTACATGAAGTCTAAGAGCAAAAATAACTGGTGTGTCCTCCACGCACTTTAAAGGTCTTGCAAAAGCTTAAAGGGCGAAATTCAATGATAACGTTATCGACCACTCTGCTTTTAAAAACCTTTGACTACTCAGGCACAACAGAGGCAGATCAAGGCTTAGGCTAAAGTTGTAAAAAAACTAATTATGGGGTGCTCAACTTACACAAAAATATTCGTGCTTTTACAAGAAAAAACTTGTAAACTAACGTCAAAGTATTCATCAGTCTAGACACTACAACGAGAATATCGCAGGTCATTAAAGTGATCTAAATTTTCCAACTAGACTGGAGTGATACATATTAATGAGCAGATTGTTCGATGTGAAAGAAAAAAAAAACATTCGAAAGCTTGTCATATTTTACAAAATATTTAGTACTTTTACAAAAAAAAAGTTCTTAGAAACTCGTTGCCAAAAATTTTTTTGAGTCACTTTCAAACAATTTTTATAATGTGCACAAGAATTTTGTTGTAAATATTCAAAAGTCATTTGTAAGTATTCAGAAATGTTTTGTACATTTCCAAGCATTTTCTGTTAAGTTTACAAAATTTTGGTAAATTTACAAATATGTTTTTGCTGTATATACATAAGCCAAAATATAAAGGTATGATGAGAAAGAACCTTTAAATTCATTAGAATATAATGGCGTCAGCAAGCAGAAGCCACTCGTGTCTAGGTGAGATAGCATTAACCGTGGTATTTTTATGTGTTTCTTATCCCGGGTAACATTTTTTTATTAAAGATACTGAAGGTAACTTGACAGATTTTACTTTAGTACTAGAATCTAGCAATTTAAACCAAAAGTAAACTTGTTCAGTTAATTGTAATTTAAACGTTCAACTGAATTTGTGTTTTAAAACAAAACCTAAAATGATAATGCCATGCTGAGTTTGAGCAAGTTTAAAGAGTACGTGAACTTTTTTAAGGACATTAAAAGAACACGCAAGTAGAGACGTGTGAAATTCTCGTTATTTTAAGCCTGCAGACCAAACTCCAAAGGCTGTAGAGCCCGCACTCGCATCCCTCCAAGGCGATCCACGTCTCCGGATTTTCGCATGTGCGAATCTGGCCGGACAATGTCACGGGTTAGCGGGTTTTCTCGGGGATCTCCCGTTTCCCCCGTTCCTTCATTCCGGCCCTACTCCATACATCTTGTCACCCCTCACAAGCGATAAAGTGTAAATGATAAGTCCTGACAAAAACTTCTTCGACCAAAGACTTGCTCGACGTCTGTTGCTAACCGACAATATCGCGGCCTGATGCGGACGATGCATTTGACTAATAATGAAAACTTCTGCTGTAGAGTGACCAACATCGTGCATAGAGGCTCGTGGCCAATGTGGTTACAGATCCTGCTCTGTCATGTGCAGGAAATTGAAGTCTAGTTTGTTAACAAATAATAACACGAATTGTGTACGTCCTTAGTAGAGACCTGAAAAATTCGCGTGTTCGTTTAGGCGCAAGCTATAATTCCAGCCCCTATAGGTTTATATCACGTTCACAATTAGCCGTTGACTTACTCGATACTTCCTGGAAGTAACCGAGCCAATATTAAAACTGTAGTTGAATACTGGTCCATTTAACTGTCAGCGAACAGCTAATAAACAGTTGTTGTCTGCACGATTTCACATATATTTTTGGAAGATAGCCTGCAGGTTAGTGAATCCGCGAATTTTTCCTGTCCTTAGTCCTTAGTAATAAGGGCACATAATGTGTTCATTACATACAATGAAAATAATATATTTCATTGCATCACGATGTTCCTACGTTCAGTCTGTATTATTTAGTTTATTGAACATGTCACGGTAATAATAAAGTTCTTCGGTGTAAATAATTACTTAGTTTTGTTGGCAGCCGTTATGCATTTACGTTCTACGTACTGGCAAGAAGTTTTTTTCTGTTAGGTTTCCATTATTTGACAACAGAGCTTGGTTTCGCCGTAAAAAGATAGTAGTTTGAAAATTTTTTTTGTGACGAAATTATAAAAGAATTGAAAATTAGCAGCTTTTTACAGTTCTACAGTTATGAAGGGAGTATACATTTTTTGTCATAGCTTCATACGTTTTAATAGTTAAGTAAATTGTCTGTTCTTTGCTTGACAGAAATTTCAGGCGATTTGAATTAGTCTTTGGACACAGTAAATGTTGGACCTTACCGGTTTTCTTAAGTTAAAACTGCTGTCAATGTTTCAGAAGGAAACACACGGGCTATAAAAAGAGCTTGTAACAAATTGATCAGTACAATATCTCTAATTTTTGGGAAATTAGTGAATTGCAGAGATTTAGAGAGTTAGGTTTACCCCCTCCCCTCCGAACACCTGAAGTGAAATATAAGCAGAGAATCTTACTACTTGCCAAGAAAAAAATCACATTATGTCGTAAATTCGTTAAAAAATTTCCAACAGATTTTAACATAAGGTATATTTTTTTCAGAGTATTTTTACAGTACAAACAAAAAACGCTAAAGCAAATTGTGTCGTAAATTCGTAAAAATACTTGCAATTGATTTTAGCTTAAGGTATTTTTTTTCAGAGTACTTTTTAACAATACAAACAAAAAACGCTAATATAGGTTGAATGGTTTGTTACCTGTTGAAGGTTCTTTGCCTGAGCAGTTCCGCAGTTCGAAGTTCTACGTCTGGCAATATAATTAACTTAATTTCCAGTGACATGAAGGTGTTGAGACAGTGTTTATGGTACATTCACTACCTCTGGCTGACTCCGTTGATGTTTATACCTGTAAGTTATTTCGTTTGTGTGTGGGTAGCATGGCCTGGAGCAGCTGTCCTCGTCCTTGTCTTCGTCGTGACGATATTGCTATGTAAGTATACAGTAATATAACTGCATCCGCCAGAAGTGTATATTTACATTGTGCTAAAGGTATATACTCTAGAGTATATGGTTGGTCACTTATATTTAAGAAGGCACGCAAAGTTTGTTTTAATACTATCAATCAAAAAATCATATTTTACTTGTTCAGTAACCTAAAGTTCACCAAGTTAATTACTAGACACAGTATTTTGAAACTCTGTAAGAGTATTACAAAAAAAAACCCTTCGTGATTAATTAGCTTCGATAAAGAATTCTTACAACATCGAAACAACATAAATAGTGACAAAATATACGATACATTTTTCTAAAAATTGTATTAGATATTTCGATCCCTTCGATATTTAGATTGGCAGTAGAGTTTAGAGAATTAAATTCTCCTTGGCAAAATCATTAAGTGTACAAAAAATCAAATTTTAAGATTTCCTTTTAAATATAAAATTTTATTCTTAGAAAGCGAATTGTTCTGAGTCCTTCCGTGGCGATCCCTGTAAATCTCCTCTGTAGTAAAGCCCCTAGTATAAAGCCATTCTTAATTATTTACAACACTGTGGATTGATTAACATGTTCTGAAATAGTACAAAAACATTTAAAAGTACTCAGTTTAGCGGAAAAAGTTTAACTCCGGACTAACATTCTCTTAGCAATGGCTGAGCGAGACCTGGTGTAAACACCAATTGTGAATACAATTAACATTTTAAAAACAAGTTAGTTATAAAACAAATTTAAATATAATAGATAAAATAACTAAACTATCGGTGGTTCGTGATAGCGTGATAACGTAAGCACTTTTGAAGATCATATTGTCTAAAAAAATTATTTAAAAAAGTATGTTTTTGTTGTGCTTTGATGGTTAATTAGGTAACTTTGTCTAAATTAAAAGTGGCATAAATCTATAAATAGCCTTCAAAGTATAAGTAACTAGGGTTTAAAAATTGCTCACTTTATCCCGAACTAACTATACTTAACAAGACTAGATTCATTTTCTTGGACGTACTCCATTGCAAATTGAATGACTGTCAAAGAAAACAAAACTAAACAAATAAATGAAAAACCATAAAATAAGCAGAGTTACTTTAGTCAGCAATATACATACACAACATGAAATTCCATAATGGAATCGGGTCAAGTAAAAAATAAGGAACAAACAGATAATAAATGAAAATAATAACGAATAAAATAAAACCAAGTAACCTGCGACACAACGATGAGACGAAACAACAAACACAGTATATATCAGACACGAACAGAAAAATAACAAAAAGACACAACAAATATACGAGACAAAACGCAACAGATATCAGACATATACAGAAAAGACAAACGACACAATGAAGAGGCGAATCAAAACAAAGTAGTTTTCCAGACAGACAGTGTTACGACGTTTCGGGAACTGGAACCCTGAACCCTGTGTGTCTACCTGATGACGGGAACAGATTCCAGTTCCCGAAACGTCGTAACACTGTCTGTCTGGAAAACTACTTTGTTTTGATTCGCCTCTTCATTGTGTCGTTTGTCTTTTCTGTATATGTCTGATATCTGTTGCGTTTTGTCTCGTCTATTTGTTGTGTCCTTTTGTTATTTTTCTGTTCGTGTCTGATATATACCGTGTTTGTTGTTTCATCTCATCGTTGTGTCGCAGGTTACTTATTTATTCGTTATTATTTTCATTTATTATCTGTTTGTTCCTTATTTTTTACTTGACCCGATTCCATTATGGAATTTCATGTTGTGTATGTATATTGCTGACTAAAGTAACTCTGCTTATTTTATGGTTTTTTCATTTATTTGTTTAGTTTTGTTTTCTTTGACAGTCATTCAATTTGCAATGGAGTACGTCCAAGAAACTGAATCTAGTCATGCACTCCCATTGCACAGTTCTTTCAAAGATCATATACTTAACAAACAAATTCACTTTAGTTTTTCAAATTGTGTACTCTACACAGGATTTTTTTTTTTTTTTGTTATGTCATCACACTTTAAAAAACTACTCACTTGTAATAATATAGCAATGTTTCTGTTTTCCTTACAGTATCGGTTGAAAGACTCGCCTACGCATACAAAAAACTGAGTGCTCAGAAATCTGACAGAAGAATCAAACTTATCCAAGAGATACTCTTAGGTGTGAGATTAATCAAAATGTATACTTGGGAGAAACCATTCACTTATATGGTCGATATGGTTCGAATGTAAGTTCTAACGATGGTAGAAAATGTGTTAATAGTTTACTGTAAAGGAGAATTTTTAATTTTTCAGCCATTGTGACAATTTATGGGTTTGTGAGCATGCGCTATAGCCTAAGTTTCTTTGGCAAAAAACAATATATTGTGTGACGATTTAACAAATCACAAAAGTTGAATCTGAAAGGAATTCATGCAATTACAATGACGAGACAAGGACATTAGCTTAGCCACACAAAATAGTGAATGTTGCAGTCTTCATAAACTCACTTAAGCACACAAAACTGTTCACACACGAAATATAATCAAACCATAGCAACTCTTTCCTAGACGCTCTACTAACAAAAACTCACCACTACAAAAACCGACACAGACTGGTCACAATGAATTTTTGGCCAGTACCTACCCCCAGAGAAGCAGAAGAGAAATACAAAATCACTTAACAGTTAACGGTTTAGCCATGGCAGACGAAGAACCAATAGCTGGAACTCTAGTTATTCAATATGTCCTCGAGCTCTCCTCAAAAATAAGATTGAACAACAGATGTTGCTTACGAACAGCATTCCGATCGCGCTCCACATTAAAAACCAGGATTATTAAAGTGAAGCTATCAATAAATCGTCCCTTGGCAGTCAAAAGGGCCAGCATCACATTTTACAAACTTTTCAGTAGAAAGAAAAAAAAATTGTTAAGAAATTCAGTTAAAAAACAAACTCCAAAAACTAATCATTAATATCGTAGCTGTAGAATTCCAAGCTGCTATTCTGTCTTTGGTTTCTCTCTAGCTTAAGGGTCAGTAAATTGGTTTATGAACTAATATTAAAACTGAGACGTTGGTCCTTTTATCTGCCAAGGGACGAAATAAAGGACAAGTCAGTGAATGCGTATACCAGATACAATACGAATGAATACTTAGAGGTACAACTGATAGAACTCTCACCACTCGCACTAAGGGACACAAAAACCAAAATTAGAAATGACGTTATCCACGAATCCAGAATTACCGAACATGCATGGGAAAGTAACTACTAAATTCTTTGGCACTCAACTAGACCAATAAGTTTAAAATCAGGCAGAAACAAACGTCAAATAAAATAACATTAATACATAACCAGTAACAAAATTATTATAAGTCAACAAAGCAGTGAGCAAAAATAATATGTGACTGCCATTAATAAGAAAAGAAATAATTTTACAACAATAAATGGACAAATAGATAGTAAGAGTTTCATAAATTTGCACACTTCAGCCTCAGCTGAACACCTGCTAGCGTAGTGGGTGCTTAGCCAATCAGAAGAGTGCTTGCCTCTCAATGGGGAATGTTATGCTGCTGCAACAGTTCGTTTATAGTAACTCGTGTTGTTTCCTTGTTTCTGCGTGCCCCTGTCACTATTTTACGCGTAAAATTTTGCCTTTTCTATCTTTCGTACTGAGTGTATCGTCTGCCTGTTTTGTCGGTCTGGTTCGTTGAGCAGCTGAGTGAATTCATCCAGGATTCAATTTTTGTATTTTTTTGGTTGGTTGTTTCGTCACACAGCTCACACATTTTTACCAACAGAACTAAACTATTGACATGCGTCCACAAACTCATTCATCCCCACAAAATTCCAGTGTAGAATAGCGATCCGGGTTCGATTCCCGACGGGGTCTATCCCCGAGTTTTCGCATGTGGGAATCGTGCCGGACGATGCCGTTGGACGACGGGTTTTTCACGGGGATCTCCCGTTTTCCTCGCCCTTTCATTCCGGCGCCGCTCCATCCTCACCTCATGTTACCCCTCACCAGCGCTGAAGACCTCGATGTTACGCGCTGACCAAAAATCTCTCGCTCGATTTTGTGCGTAGTACTCACAGACATCATTCTCTGTACGATAATGTGAACATATTCTTGTTCATATCGACTTGTAGCGATTTTGATCCTTGCAAATGGCCATATCGACCACTATTGGCTGGTATAAATAATCTTGTATGCTAGCTAGTGCGAAATAAGGACAATTCTACTTTTCGTTATATTTTTTATTCTATTTGAAAGTTAACAAACAACTACAGAAGACTAATTAAATTTTAAAAGATCAATTTATAGAACTGTTTAAAGAAAAATGCATGTCACTGAAACCAATACCTCATACACTATTGCTATTGGCAGTGTTTACATTTTGATTTTTTTTTTGTTGCACGTACAATTTATGACGCAAACCTTAGAGTCAAATACAACTTCGTGTTTTTAATCTGCGTTCAACGTGTTTTTAAACATACATGTAACTTATCCGTGTGCGCTGGTCACCCAATTTGGTAGGATTCTAGCAAGCACATTAAATTGAACTCACTTTTGTTTACATAATTCATGTTCTCTTTCTTGTACAAGATAAACCTCCATATGTACTAGGCCTTTAAAGATAAGACAGAGTTGTCAGTCATCTTGTAACGATCATAGGCTTACACTGAAAAAAAAATTGTAGATGTTTCCTGCCAATATATTATGTGGTAAGCACAGAACTATTTATTAATGAGCAAAATTTTTAGTAGAGCCATCATTTTTTTTCGGATCACAAGTAACGTATTTGGCAGACTAAATAAAAGCAAAATATTTTGTAACTGACACAACATTGTTTTTTCCGTGAACACAGACAATTTTACACACAGGCAAATAACGTTATTGCGTTTGGAGTGAAATTCCAGGAAGTAGGTTTATTCTGAAGTTATGCACATTTGTTCATTTAACCATACTGCGTCACTGTTTCGGTCACACATTCAATGGTTATATTACGTTTACGCCTATTGCTTTTTATTATTAAGTAAATATTGTTATACTAAAATTCTATTACAGTAGAATTACTGATATTTATTACATTTTCTTTACAGTAGTGAGACAGCTCTATTGAAGAAAACTGCAATTTTCAGAGGAGCCTATTTGGTGTTCGTTTTCTGCGCCTACCGAGTTGTTTGCTTTTGTGCTATGGCCATTATGACACTTCTTAACTACCCACTTACGGCTGAAAATGTAAGTGTGTGACCATTGATACATTGATACTTAGTAATAATATATCTGCAACATTATGTAATTTAGTAGTTTATGGCTGTCATTTTGAAAGGCTGCCAACAATGTCGGATTTTGTACATTCCGTTACACACTATACGTTCTGCTCTGCACCAAAAATTCGTAATTCTACAACTGTACCATAAACTTTATAACTTTTACACGACACATTAGGCTAATAGTTAAGTCCACTAACTACATTTATCGGTTTCATAGTTTTCGTACAAACGCATGTCAAAAATAGTGATTCCGCACCTTACCCAAAGTTAAAACCATTCAAACGATACGAATAAAATAATTTTGAGTGAGGGTATTTGTATTAAGCTACAGAATGACACATTTGATATTTCACGTAAAATTTGTTTAAGAACGACACAGGTAGTTAAACATTTACAAAAGTTTAAGCACTTTCAAGAATTTTTTTAAATGCGAATAATTGTTATGTGAAATAACAATGGTATCATTCTGTCGTTTAATATATTTTATTTCACTCTAAATTACTTTGTTTGTATCTTTTGAATAGTTTTTACTTTAGGTAAGTAGCCAAAATAGTCAAATCGCTACTTTGTCATGAGATTGTACAAACATTCTAGAACTGAAAAATCTTTTACTTGTGGTAAATTGCTATGAACGTAATGTTTAAGAAATGGTCAGTGTTTGGTACAATTAAAAAATTACGAATTCAATACGCCATATTTAAGTGTACTTCATCGAAACGCGTAATCATTTAGTTAGGTATAAGCAACAACAGCGTATGTCTTTAAAATCCTGATTGATAGCCCTGCCTGACAGCGAATACACTATAGAAAGCAGTATAGAACTTACACACGTGAGCATAGCAACGGAGTTTCGTACGTAGTCATTTCAAGAGTTCCGCTCAGAGGTTTAGCGGTCTATACTCTCTGTTAGCTGAAGAGCATTGCGTGGTAGAGCGTGCACTCTACCCACGTACATGGGTGCCATATGGCGTAAGGGCTAAGTTGTACTGTTGTCACTTACGGATGTATGTATATATATAGACCTATATATTTTTATATGTATATATACAGAATGTTCAGTAACAAGTGCATAATAAGCACCACGCGAATCCTGGGCTAAATTGGAGACGAAAATGTCAGTGGCAAAATGTTGCACGGCGACATTTTATATGAACAATGTGGCAACATAGCTGTACTTAGTCCCCTCTTGCGCTCCACAGACGTAGACTTATATCTTACTACTACTGTTCTGACCTGCATAATGTGGGGTCAAGGTTAAAATCCCGGGCAGTCCAAACATGATTCTATGTTTACTTCACGTAACATTCAAGAAATAATCCTACCTGGTAGTGGAGCACAAGGGGGGACTATTTCCATGCAGTTTTAAGGGTATGTTGGCGCAAAACATTTTCGTGATATACCATCGTTTCTAACCATGGGTACTAAAGCATACTCTGCTTATTTATGTTTTTCTGTTATCTTTAGTTTTCTTTGACAGTCATCTATATCGCAGTGGAGTATGTCCAAAAAATTAAATCCAGTCATGTTTTAAGAGTCTAACACAAAGCACTTACTAATTATTATGTTTACCAAAAAAAACAGCATATTATCGAAATATTCTGACTTTCATTATATGTTTTTTGTGAACACAGTTACTTATGCTTCTATGTATACGTTCTGCATCGTTCAAACTCTAAAATCTTTAACGTTAGGTTGAACTTACAGGTATTCACCATAGCCGCTTTCCTCACGTCATTGACAGCGTTGACTTCATTTTTCATTCGTGCTTTTCAAGAAGGTACTGATGCTCTAGTTTCTTTGAACCGAATACAGGTAATTGAAGCATGTATTTCTTTGTTTTTAATTTGTTTTACGACGCGTATTAATATGCCAGTGACACTGTATGAAATAGACTGACACGTAAAACATTTTATTAATGTTTACTAAAGTGATTTGATCAATTGTGTGACTGCCTAAATACTGTTCACTCGTGAATGTATGTATATTATTTGGCTGGCACTTAGTATTTGAAAACTAACTAAGTTTTGCTCATTGGACAATATTAGCTACTACTTGACCACGACAACTAGTCCCGCGGGAAAAATGCGAACTACCGTTGTGTTGTCCTTGACGTCCGCGCGCAACTGATGTGGCGCACCACAGCACCGACCATAATACTGTGGCACAGGCAGCTGGCTCGGTTTTGGCCACTACGTCTCCACTGACCGTGTGCCATGAACTCATGTCAGGCGCAGTACATTTCCCCTCCCCGTGACGTGTCTGCCTACTACTAGCGCCACGCGTCTTCCCCTCACGGGAGGACTAGTTGTCGTGGTCGAGTAGTATAGAAAATTGTATTAGTTTGTTTTAAAATGATAACTTTTTATAACAAATCATCCTTTTTTTAATGCTGTGAAAAGAAAATTCCAATTGTTTTTCAAACATAAAATTGTTTTTATTTGCACAGAAATTCCTTCTCAATGAAGAATTGACAGATAAGTCAAACAGAGCAAAGAATGTTTCTGAAGTTGTAAGTGGTGATCCAGTCATCATGAAAAACGTCACGACAACCTGGAATAATTTGCACACACATATGACTTTGTCCGACATAAATCTTCGTGTGAGGCGTGGCTCACTGGTTGTGGTGATTGGGCAAGTTGGATGTGGAAAGGTACGCATGTGTGTCATTTTTAACTGTACTAGATAATCATCGCTAAAAAATTTCGAACATAAAACAGAATTAACTTTATATTCGTTACTTTATCGAAAAAAAAAAAAAAAGAAATATGTTGAATAAAGAAAACATGATAAAATTCTAATAAAATTTTCTCACTGCGTAGTTCTCTTACACAGTTTGCTTTTTATGTCTTCAATTGAACAAAGCATTGAATATATGTGAGGAATGAACGAAGCTACAAAGACACATTTAACCATTACTTTTCTTGTGCGTCAAAGTAATATAAATAAACACTGGACATTCATTAAGACAATACGTTGAACATATCACTATTTATTAAAATTAAATGTGCTTAGTTTGTGCCAAGCAATTAAAATGAAACATAAACTGTTGTACAGAAAAATGGTTGTGCCTGGTGCAAAGAAATTGTTTTAAAAAACTATCACAGAATTGGCGAGTTTTACCTAGGGACTCCGGATTTTTGCGAAAAGATTTCTGCGCCATCTTGTTTCAATGTCTTACGTGACATGTCTGCTGGTTTACTTCATGCCTAGAGACTGGAAAATTTCACGGATTCACTTACCTGTAGGCTAGTCTCCAAGAATGTATGTGCACTCAATCAAAGAGCAACTGTTTATTAGCTCCTCACTGATGGAGTGAGATGCATTTAGTTACACTATTATTATTGGCTCAGCGACTTACAAGAGATGTCAAATAAGTCAAGGACCAGCCGTGAAAATGACACGAACGTACAGTTGTTGGAATTCCAGCTTGTGCCTAAGAGAAAACACGAATTTTTTCAGGTCCCTGCTCGTGGCTATTTGCAATATGTAGAGATGATGGTTTATCGCGGGAAAAGTTAACTGTTTGATGGATTTCAATACACGTCCAGCTTACCAGAAGATTACTGGAGCTGTTGCCCTATTTGACTGAGCCAATAAGAATCCCGATATTGTAATATTGGATGACTGGTATTGGTCTGCAGACAGCTACGTTGTGTCAGTGTTTTCAAGGCTATTTTGGCACAAAACATTTTCGCGATATACCATCATCTCTAGCAATATGTCTTTGTGAAGATTCGTCTGTCATTTGACTGTACCAACGAGAATAAGATTACTGAGATACCAGACGCCCGTGATTTGACGGTACAACCTCAAGACGGGTGAGAATAAAAACATCCAATCACTGGCCGTGAAGCAGAGCTGCAGATGTGCACATAAGGCACTGAAACACATTGTAGCAAAACATTTTTAGCAAAAATCCAGGGCTGCTAGTAATAGACGTAGTTAGTATTATTATAATTATTATTATTATTATAATTATAAATGCTTGGTCTATAAAGATTACAGACACGTATTTCAAATGGGGATTCACAGTTAATTTAAATATTAATACTAAACACTTTTCAATAAATTAATCTTAATTCTTTCAAACAAGAATTCTTCATGAAATTTTATTTCAAGAATACTGCTAAAAAATTAGATTATAGAAAGAAAAAGTGTTGCTTATTTTTCTGAAATTTTAATTATCACGTTGAATTTTAAACGTAATGTAGCCTACTCGACGAAAACTTGTCAAGGTTTCTCAGTGTGGCAGATTATTTTTGTGTGTGTGTGTGTGTGTGTGTGAGTCACCTATAAATATTCGTCCTCCGAGAATCTTTAATTTAACTTTTATTCCTTGGCTACAGGTTTAGTAGGCAAAGTCCTTAATTAGCTTACACAAAGTACGCTCGCATTCATTTCATAAATTCGAATCTCAAAATTGCTGTCGAAGTGTCGAAAGAGCGAAAATATTCTTCCAGTTTTGACCAAACATTTTTTGTGGGACACCCGATATTCCTGCAATCACCTTTGTCTGCTTGTGAAGCCTTTACGTGGAAAGGCTGCACTATCAGAAAATATCAGTCCTCTTTTTTTTTACCACTTTTTTGTTAACCTGCTTTCTTGTCTGTCTGTCGGTTCGTTTAAAATTATTTTGCAATGGATCCTTAAAGTAACTTCCCAAGAACATATTTCCTTAATTCGCTGTTTTGTCTGTCTCTTTGTTTGTCTGGTAAGTACAGATGTTGATTTTCAAAATAGATTGAAAAATTTCACATAGCAAGACTAAAGAAATAATAATGATATTTAAATAACAACAACTACGCCTGCGCCACTTTTTTTTAAACGGACTGAAAGGTATACAATTGTTTTTCGCATAAAAATACTTGCGTAAGATTTAAAACTAAAAACGTGGGGTGCACGCAATAGGCATTAATAAGGAGCGTAGATAGTAGCTGTCGTTGAGAAGACTCATAACAATTAATATACTTTGTAGTACGATAAAATTGCTAGTGACTTAAGAGAACTGTTCATGTATCAATTATCTATTGCCTGCGTCCTGTGTATTTACTCAAGAGAAATTATTTTATACTTCTTGGCTTGTTTTAAATACGTGGTACATTAAAAACATGTATTTTTACTCAAATATTATTTAAAGTGTTGCCTTCAGTTTTCCTCCCCATTTGAAGAGATTAGCGCATTGATAAACTTCCAGAGTGTTTAGCCATCCAGTTTTTCTGGACATCTGCTTTCAGTCACACGATTATCTCTTAAACGTATATCATCACTAAACCTAATTTGACACCATTATTAGAAGAAAGCTTATAGTGTAGACATGCGTACTCAAAAAATTGGTGTTAATTATGTCATCGAATAATTAGTTATTAAACTCTGAACGGTACTGGGAAACTGTATGGCTACAAATAAAATGAAAACCAACTTAAATAAATTAACACTAGCCAACTCTAGTTGGAGTTAACCAGCAATTTGTGAAACATGGAAATGTAATAGATTTTGCCATGTTATAAATCTGAGATTTTAAATTGCTGTTTCTTTGTTATAAAATCCACTACGTATATACAAAATAACACGTAAGCCATGTTTAATTCATGTTTAGAGTTCTCTACTTCAAGCAGTACTTGGAGAGCTTCCATTGGTCAAAGGTGAGGTCAGTGTGGAAGGTAAAATAGCATACGCCAATCAAGAGCCGTGGGTGTTCGGAGACACCGTCCGACAAAACATCACATTTGCAAGACCATACGAGAAAGAACTGTATGATAAAGTGATAGAGGTATGCGCGCTGCAGCAAGACTTCCTTGTGCTACCACGTGGTGATATGACTATAGTAGGGGAGAAGGGCTGCTCGCTGTCAGGCGGACAGAAAGCGAGGATCAATCTGGCCAGGTAAGAAACTAACATTAATAGAAGGCTACTTTATAGTCTGATTCATATCAGTTAATTTTGACAACCATGAGGGCTCTTTTTGTGCATATTTGTTCATGTCGGATGAAATTGCAATCGAAATGGTTCTAAAATGGAACTGAGATCTACATTACATTGTACGGTACAATAAATTTTGCCTTGCAACATGACTGGCATTAAATCAAGTACAAATCCATAAAATTTGACAAATTTTTAGTTAAACGATACAAAGCTCAACTTTTTAAAAATAACTTTAGTCTATTTTTCATCTTACAACTTTTTTCTTACAACTTTTTTATAGGATCTGTAATGTTATTTATTTCTGAATAGACTTACTTTTTTCCCGTGCAGATTTATGATTACAATTACCTAATAAACAGTGCTTCCAGACTGTGACTCAGCTATTTGTAATGCGTACGTAACTGCGATAAATTACTATTTTTAATTACCCATTTAAATCGCGTACTATATATATATATATATATATATATATATATATATATATATATATATATATATATATATATATATATATATATATATATAT
>PNEQ01052678.1:6080-98274 GCA_003012365.1 Medauroidea extradentata | reverse complement strand
AACATAATATTAATACGCTGGTCACACTATCTCAAATAAATATCAAATAATTTTTAAAAAACTTCACATCAACATTGGTCCTATAAAACATAACAACTTCATAGTTGGATTGTAATTATTTTAATAACAAAACAGAAATAAATCCAACAAAAGAAGCAAACAAAATCACGCTACAAAATTTGTGAAACACTAATGACACATAATGTTTATGAGTTTTTTCGCGGTGAATATACAACTACAAAACCTATGGTGCTCTTTACTTATCTCTTTGAATATGATTTCAATTTCTCTGTTAAATGATAAACTATATTAAAATATTTTATTATGTTTTGACCCACAGAACAGTGTATAGCGGGGCTGACGTATATCTTCTGGATGATCCCTTGTCTGCTGTTGACAGCCACGTTGCCAAACATCTTTTCGACTCATGTATTATGCAGTTCCTGAAAGGAAAAACTCGTTTACTTGTTACTCATCAAATACAGTTCCTCCAGGATGCTGATTATATTGTAGTCATGAAAAATGTAAGTGGAGATTATTTTTAATAAAGTCAGTTTTATTAATTGAACAGTTTATTAACAGATTTTAAACACCAGTACATCAAAAGGGAATTACATAATCGTAGTAAAGAGACAAAAAACTTGTTACGTCTCTATATTGTGAATTTTTCGGGTAATGTAACCATATAAGATAAGTCAAGCCTACTTAAAAATCAAACTCACTTGTAACTTGAACTGAAGCTACTTATTATTTCATAATCATGCACGGTGTGTTCGCTTGTATAGTTATCTTCACTGGCCAAACAAAAGCATATAGTGTACTGAATATCTCACAGTGCGATTATGTTACTCATCAATTACTTTGAATCTTCTTATTGCTATGTTATAATACAGCGACAGGATATTCAGACTTTTGAAAAATTGCAAAAAATTTTCTCCGTCAAATTTTTAAATAGGTTAGTCTTACTATTGGTCCTTAGCATACTCTATCTTCTAATCTCAACTTAACGTAAAGATCATGAATTTATGCGTTTCTAACACAAAGCTGAAGACTATATTTATCGTTCCAAGAAGTGAAGCTGTTAACTGAAATTGAGATCCATCTAAACTGTATATAATTACAAAATATTTTATGATTGCATTTCGTTGATTGTCACTTTGTCTCTCCTGCAACAACAGCTGTTACATGGTCTAGTTCTTAATTAATTATGTATAGCAAACTGTTTCACAAAATGTTAAGCAATATTAAATTACCATGTTTCAAAATGAGATAGTGATAAAACAAGTATGTAGTATGTATGTGATTTTGAACAACATTCATTCAGTACATTCCTTTACAGAATAGTATGCACAGTATGTCAGTTTTTGTTTACAACATACAATAACGTTTTTACGTTTTTTCTGTGACTGAGAGAAACATTTTCTCTTAATGGCGTACGTCCAGGAAAATTATCAACTTATATACTGTACTTATGACTAGGGGCCGGAAAATTTCACGGATTCAATGACCTGCAGGCAAGAATCTATGGTCCTGTGCATATTTAAGCCCCGTCTATTCGTTCATTGTCTGTTGTTCCACTGAGTAGCAGTTAATGGGTAAATGGTCGGGGCTTGCGTTTGTATAGGATAGTGCATTCTACCATGCAGGTAATTGAATCCGCGAAATTTTCCGGCCTCTACTTATGGCTAAAAAGATTGGTGTTGGATTTTAAATAAATGCAAATATCTGTACGCATATTAGTAAACAATATTTTCATCTTTTTATGATAAACTTCAATTTAAACAGCTGTGGCCACAGTAAAATTAAAATTGGCACGCATGTCGCTAACTATTAATAGACATCAAAAACACAGAATATTTAGGAATACAGAAGTGAAATAGTCGGCAGGAAGGCGAACTCAGTCACACACGCCAGCAAAATGGCTTCCCTGGCCAGCAACATGGCGGAAACACCTACTGCCAATCAGCGTGAGGCAGCTGCTCTGCTAGTCAGCAGCCAGGCCAATAGGAAACCTGTAGTAACATGCAGGAGCCAAACAGACACGGGGCTGGAGTCTACAGCCTCGGGCAGCCAATAAGCGGCCAAGTTCGCCTATATCAAACGAGCCGCCACGTCATTTCACGTCTGTATTACTATTTAGTCTGTGTCAAAACCATGAATTTCAGTCTCAGATACTGTCTAATTAAAATTAGCTCGTTGAGATAATGAACATTTTTAATAAATTTATTTTTTAGGGGGGAATTGAAATCCAAGGGACGTTCACGGACCTGATGAAGAGTAACTTTGACTCGGCAAGATATGTGAAAAAGCAGGAAAATATCCAGAAGGATGACAAGGACTTTGAGGATGACCCTGATAATGTATGTATGACAATTCGTTACTTCTCTATGTAACTCAATTACTTTAAATATATTCCTTTATATGGTATCGTGGAACATGTGTCCTTTCTTCGTGAAAACATTTACTGGGGAAGGTTGAATCACTAGTTTGGAATTGAAGGTTATCGTGGTATCAATTTACAACTGCTCCAGGTTGTCAAGATTTCTCTATCCATAAATTATCTAATTTTTATGGTTGTGTTGCCAGTTTCAAGGAAATCTGGATTCTGGCAACTGTCAATTATGCACGAAATTAATTAAAGTTTAATTTAAAAAATAATATTTAATGGGAAATACCTAATAATAAAAAGTGAAAAATCTCGTCCCAAAATCTACAAATAAATATTTTTAAGTAAAAAAGTACTCTCTAAATTTTGTGAAAAGGGCATTGAAAATCATCAAAATTCAACGAAAAATGAAAAAATAAAAAAATATATATATGAAATAAGTTGAATATTGAAATTACATAAAAAATGCTCGCAAATTGTTTAAAAATTTTTACAATTAACGAAATTAAACTTTAATTTTACAAAGTACGCTTTAACATTTTTTTTACTAAAGGTGGACGAAAAAAAAGGTTGCCACTGGAAACTCAGATAAGAAATCTTGTTTATATCTGAAGAAGGTATAAATTTTCCAAAATATTCAAATTTTAAAATTTATAAACATTCAAAACCTTCCACACACGAAAGTAAAATAAACGAATGTCAAACATTTTTTTTGTTTACAGTAAAAATTATGTGGAATAGGCAAACCTGGTGGAGGAATGTTAGTCCTCTTAGTTTATACATGAGAAAATGATTTATTGTTGAGTATAGTAAACTGGATAATGTGAGGTATTATTCTGGTAAACTATTAATTACGGTTGTGTTAAATAAAAAATATTCTATACAGCGAAGCACATTTGAAAATGTTGTCAGTTAATATAAACAAATATTTCAAAGTGCAATAATTGAATGTTTGGAAGGTTAATTCAAAAATATCGAAGAGGATCTAAGAAATTGTTTAATTAATTATGAAAATCTTAATCCGAGTAACTTTTATATATTTTAAATATTTATAAGGCCATTAATGGTTCGGGTTATTATTCAGAATGTAATAAACACGATTCTGATGCCTCTGAATAAGGTATAGCTCAATAAAATTTTTAGTACATATTCTTTGAATTTATATAAAATCACTTGAATTTTGTCGCGCTCTTAGGAGGATTTATTGTTACTAAATGAAAATATTACGTAACTATTAAGAAACGAATTTCTTATAAACAACAAAATAAAACTTTTAAGTGAAGTGAGACCAACTGAAACAAAACCAGCTTTAGCTGAAGAGGACTTTGACCAGAGATCAAGCGAACCAAAGCACTTAAGCTGTCGAGACGAGGATTATGTCAGTAATACCGCCAAATTCACGTAAAAAATATGGTGAGATATTAAACCTTTCAAGTTTTCCATCTCATAAATAACATATTAACACTTATTAAAATATGTCAGGATGAGTGTGTAAATTTTCCATGGGGATAGCGTATGAAAAAGTAAGTCGAAAATATAGTTTTAATTTTGTTTGTAAAACGACATATGGTGGGAGGGGGAGAGGGGAGGAAACAATGCCAACCTGAAACTCGACCTCGTCTTCGAAATATTATTTCTTTAAATTGGGTTTCTTTAATTTTTTATTTCAAATGTCAAAGATTTTTTATTTATTTAAATATACATATTTCTTTTTTGTTTTTATATGGGAGAACTTGTGGCCTGCAACATAGTTATTAGCTGTGAATTTTTTCAGTTCGGTATGTCAGTTGGTTTTAGTGTCTTACATAAAACCTTAACATGCAAATTTTGACATTTACGAGCCATTACAATGAGAAATAAAAATAATTTCGTAAGACCAAAATTTATTCGCAAACTACGTCTGAAATAAGAAAAAATACCTGGTACAAATATAAAAATGAAATTATGACGATGATAATTGCTGTAGACCGCACCCTTAAATTTCAGTGTTGGTTAAAATGCTTGTGCAGCAAGGCAAGTGGTGCTACAAAAATTGATCATAATAAAAGAAAGCTAACTGTCAGTTAGTACAACAAAGGAAATGACGTTTCATAAAATGCTTACAAAGAAGGCAAACACAACGAAATTAATTGTACCAAACATAAGCAGGGATACTAACCGTGATTAGTTAAAAAATTTAGGGTTTTTTAAATTTTTAGCTCGAATGTTGCCTGAACGTTTACAAAATTTTTGTCACATTAGCAGACAGGCTGGTCATTCCGGTGCAGTAACATTTATGTATCAGTGTGAATATAAATAAAAAAAACCAAAATTATTCAAGCGTCCCGTAAAAAAAAGTTCAATTTCAATTTTTTCCAGAATCCCAAATATTATGGAAGACTAGCTTTCCAACAATTTTGGTTTTTTCGATGTTTTTGTAGGCGCGATGCTACGAAAATGGTACGTAAATCTCACTGCACCGGACTGACCAGTAAGTCTACTAATCTGACACAAAAATTCAGGTGCGTATCACAGTTTTTTATTTCACTATACCCGTTATTTATGTAAAAATACGAGTAACACAAAAAAAACATAACTTCTTACCTATTAACAATCGGTCTACGTACATGTAGGCGTTTCGGGTAGCCCTTGAGGTCATCTGAGACAATCTGTACATACTTCTCATGCACCTTCTTTTTCAGTCCATTATTAATGTTAATAACTTTTGACTGTTTTGATGCGTGTACTGTAGTAATAAAGTGATACTTCCAACCACGAATATAAATTGCGAGAATCAATTTATAACAAGTAAGTAACATAGTATGTACTGTTTTACACAACCGAAAACTATACTCTTTCGTCAATTAACTCACTGTCCTGTCTGTGATATGTTTAATACTGTAGGACAACTTTCATTAGTGGTATTTAAGAAAATTTCAAAGTAGTCCTTTACGAGAATGTAATGTTACGTGAAAAAGTTTTAGTAAAATTCACAGTTGTGTGAAGTCTTTATAGATATATAGAAACTATTAAGAAAAGAATTTAAACACAAACTTGACATGAACACAATAATAAGGTTATACTTAATCTGTTGCAAGGCTCGTGGGGGTGTTAGTAAAAAAAATGGGGTTTACAAACATCAAAATCATTACTTAGTATCTAAGCAGCATCACTTAACAGTATATAGCACGCCTTTGACGAGTGAGAAATTTAAACGAAGAATATAACTTGTTTAAGAAACTAAATGCAAATTAATTGAATGGAAAGAAAAAAATTGTTCAAGTTTAACTCATAATCCAGATAGACAGTAACCGTTCCTGTATTTAATTTTCTTAATATTGCCCAACCACTTGTTTTGGTCTTACCTAAATAAAAATGTTTTTTACTCTTACGGAATGCAGCTTTAATGATGCTCCCTTTTATTCTATGGCTTTAGCCCTTTGTATGTTTTTCTTGTTTAAACTTCACGTATTACTCATAGTTGGAATATTTAGTCTTAATTACTGCGTTCCCTGGACTTGCTATGTAAATGACGAAACAATTAACCAATACTTTCAATTCATTAAATAAAATACCAGAATGATGAATGAGTGAAGTCTTTCACGTTTGAACAGGCCTAAAAAGCATAGTTTTTGACAGTTATATCCTAAAAGAAACGACACTCCCGAAACTTAGTCACCAACAGTTAATTGTACAAATTCGTAAGCCAATCCTAATAACTACGAACGATGTGTAAGGTTCTATCAAATTAAGAGCATAATGTTTCTTTTCTGATTACAGATATTTGAGGAAATAAATATAACTGACTCCCATGACGTAGCATTACAAAATTATGCTGAGACATCGTTGCGAGAAAAGCTGAAAATGTCAGTTTACTTTGAGTATTTTCTCTCAGGGTCAAGTTCATTCCGTTTGTTTATTGTGCTGATGATATTTATACTATCACAGGTTGTTGCGAACGCTTGTGACTACTGGATGTTATATTGGTGAGTTACCATTTTTTTTATGTTTTGTTTTAATCTTAGCAAAATAACAAAATTTTAAATATTTGAGAATTTCTAAAAGCCTGATGACCTAATCACCATTTTAAGGTACAAAAATTCAGCGGTTGTTTACAATAAGATAAATAAATTATTAAGAATATTTCATACAGCACATTAACGAATAAGTTATACCAAAAAAAATCATAATTTTCTGCAAGGAATATTTCTCAGATAGAATTTAACTTCATTAAATTTCTATACTATTGGCCTATGCTTATTTTAAGAACATATTTTAGAAACTAGTAGGAATAATATTTTTCTCTTAGTTTATTAAGAACTATTTTGATAAAATTTGAAGGCAGGGTTAAGAGATTCGACTGACAGTTTTCTTTCGATTATATATATTAAATATAATTTGTTTATGCAACACCTACTTAAGAAAACACGTACGGTGCATATCAGAGAAGTGTTTGAGACACACCATTGTAGCAAGTGGTATCTCACAGAAAACCAGACAATACGCACAGGCAGACACAGGAATTCAGTTAATGAGTTGTAGACATCAAAACATTTCTTGCGGAACGGCATATGTTTTCTTTAATAACCTCCATTGCAAGAATCGTTAAAAAATAACAATAAATCATTAGGTACAGTTAGAAGTGATTTATGCATGTTATTTTGTTAGAGCATTAAATTTAATTTTATGGCAGAGTTTAGATTTAAAAATGTATGTTTTGGTAATTAATTTTTGCTAAAAAATTATTTCTCTGTTAAAATATTATCGCGTTTGGCCTAAATCAGAATAAATAAAAATTTCATTTTTGAATTCTACCGGCAAGCAACCCAATTTCCGTAACTGCTTCACATATGGAGAAATTATCATATGTATTAATCCTATAGCTTTCACGTTAGTAGTCAAATTTCTGCCTACTTGTACTCGTCCCCTGTAAGAAATAATTTAAGCGAATTATTAGCAACTACGCAAAATAGTTCATCAATGTGCCTTGACCTACAGTAATACAATCAATTAAAGCCGATATTTTTTAAGGTGTGGAGGTGGAAAATTATCTAATTCCTATATTAGGTGGGAAGTCTTAGGTTAGATCTAAATAATTGTACATAATTTTTCGCTGTGTGATATCTTATAAAAATGAAACCTAGTACTGCGCAAAATACATGAAATTATGAGCAGGGACCTGAGGTTACAAACCGGAAGTAAATGTAGTAGATTTGCGAACGACCAATATAGTTCACCACGATGAACGTTTCAAGGTCTTCTAAGTTACTGATAAATGTTCAGTTAACAAAAGAAGGAAGTGTACAGTCAAAAACATCAGGAGAGCTATGGATGAAATATATTGCATACCAGACGTTTTAATTATGAAATTATTTAATTATGAAGAGATTATTTGGTTTAAAGCGTTCCTTTCAAGAGCTTGTAACAATTGACGTGCCGAACATAGGCAAGACCAATTTACGCGAATAACAAAATTCAGGTATGAAAAATGTGTTACTGAAGCCGCTTTTAAAATTTCGCTGCTGTTACCTAGACAGAAGCGGTGGACATTTTAGTACTGCGATAAACTACACGAAAATTTGTAGCATTAGGAAGGCAAAACGTATTGTAATACATTAGTACACTGAAAATGACGTGTATAGTCACAATAATGTTTTAGATGAGAAACGTAATTATTTGAAACTTACGAACAACGTTAATTTAAAATTTTAAAGTGATATGCACTCATGCCAGTGTGTATTATATAAATTAAACATATGTACGCATGTATTCATTTCCACTATAAATCAGTCTTGGTGTACTCATCACGAACATGATATACAGGATGTTAAAGAGCGCGGGCTTTCGCGGCCGTTGTTAACGTTATGTCGGATTCTGGGGTAAATCACGTCGGATGATTCCCCGCGACTCACACCCAGAAGCCAAGATATTGTTGATATACAGGGGTATGTCTCAGGAAAAGACAGTTACTGTAATGGGCCCTTATTGGTAAAATCTCGGGGTTTTATGCAGCTGGCAACATTCATTAAACCTATAATGAAAATGTATTTATCGTATATTTTCTCATATCGCATGGTAAAATGGCTCGGACACGTATCAACACGTATCATCTTCTTCATTTAGTTTAAGGCCATGCTATTTAGTTTCTGCTGTGTTTCGATGATTATTATTTTAGACTTAAACGAGAACTGATATAAAAACTGTGACAGTTTTGTTTAAAATGGTGTTTGTCATTATAGTTATTTTTTGAAAACAAGACGTTTTACAGTTTCGACTAAAAAGTCGATTAACCAGAATTTAGTTGATTACAGAATTAGCTAACACCATAGTATTTACTACCTTGAAAAAATCAACCATAATGGAGAAGACGATTTTGAACAAAATTACCAGACAGACTTTTATATATGTTCTCGTTTAGGCGTAACCAACTAATATAGCGAAAAAGTAGAAACTAGACAGCATGGCCTTAAGCGTCGTTAGTTAGGCCTACCAAGACGGTGTGTTGCAGAATTTAGTTAGATCATTCATGTTTTAGTGACTATATTTTACTATCTTACAAATGTATAACAAATTACTTTAAAAATGTGTTTCAGGACCAAACAACAGCAAATGAATTATTCAGACAGGTATCTGTATAAAATTTCTGAAGCGGGTGCCAACGGTACAGAAGATGTTACATTGACTGAAAATTTAGAATCCCTATCACTTAACGAGGACTGGACAAGTAGCAATGTATTTTACGTTTCAGTACACGGTTTACTTATTGTTGTGCTGCTATTCCTTTCAACGCTTAGAATGGTCATGTTTTACAACATATGTGAAGCATGTTCGAACGTCATACACAAACATGTGATGAACAGTATTATACGAACACACGTAAAATTCTTTGACATCAATCCTTCTGGTGAGTATATTTGAATATTCTTCTCTATTTAGTATCAGAATTGCTGCCATTTCTGAATTGTTTATAATTAAGAAATTCGCAAAACATGACACCTACATGCCAGAAAACCAAAGTTTAATGAGAAACAGTTAACTGAATAAATTCAAATTCTTTAAATGTTAGCGGAAAATTTTTAAATCAAACATACCTCGCAATATTAGTGTACATTTTACATATTTAAATTTGGACGTTATTCAGTCGCTACGGTTCAAATAACACTACAAACTGATGACTATTTTGCTATTATCAAAACATTTACTTCATTAACTTGGGGCCTTATTCGATTAAACAGACGAAACTTACATATTTAAACTATAAAACGTATACAGCTTTATTAAGAATGAAAATAAAATAATCTACTGTAAATATTAACTTTGACAAAAAGTTTGTTAGCCTCTTTAGAATGTTTAGTTCTAGCCTCAGTCTAACAACAGGAGGGTCGTATAGCCACTTTGACAAGACAGTCAAAACATGTGTTTCAGGCGTTAGTCCAGGTGAAGTGTGTGGTAAAGGAAAGAAATTATGAAAGTTTTGTAGGTCTCGAAGTTTTGAGCATTTTTATTTATTGTTTCATTTTATGATATTTATGGAATGGTTTTGAAATCTGTTAGTAATTAAAATTTAACTGTTTTTACGTACGCCATTGCAAACGAATGCTGTAGTGTTGCATAAAAATCCCACAATGAAAATATAAAACCTTAAAGAAATACGGTATTTACTGTTGTCTACAGCATATACACACAATCCCGGAACGGCATAGGCCTACAGTTGTATCCCGAAAGACAGCACGAATACAAACAAAAAAAGAACAGTAACAACACAGATTAATTAAAGGATGAATGTAGTCGTGTAGAGAAAAAAAACACGTAAAAAAAAGAACAACAAAAAGACAATCAAATAAATCAGCAAAATAAGATGCATGAAGATGCCTAGAAGGATGAGGATAACGAAACGATGACAACACAGATGACCAGACAGGAATGGATATGAACACAGACACACAACATAACACAATCAGTCTGTACATGCGCCGAAGATAAGAACAGATGTCAGTTCCCGACACGTAGAGCCTGTTGTCGTCGAAGTAAGCCTGCTACTGTTCGTTTGTTTTCACTTTGTCTTCTGTGCTCACGTCCATTCGTGTCTCTGGGCACCTGTGTTTTATCGTTGGTCTAGTAAGTTTCTTGTATCAATTATTTTTCTAAATCTGTTTTGCTATGACTGCATGACTTTTCGGAATTGTATGTATGGTATACGTTTGTAATTTGTTGACAACAGGTAATACTGGCTTTTTTTTGTTTTGTTTTAATTTTTACTGTGGAATTTTTTTGCAACGCGGCAGCATTCGCTCGCAACAGCGTATGTTAAAAAAAAACAGTTAAGTTTGTAATACCAAGATCACATTTGGTAGTATAATTTTTCGTTTTTTTTATTGTTAATTTTTTCTTAAATTTATGGGGAATTCTATATTCTTATAATACTTGTTAATTTTTGTAGAATTCTGCAATGTAGTGTCCCATTACAAAGGTGAAGGTCTAGGTCGAATCCAAATTGTCGGCTGATTCGATCACCAGTGCCGTCGAATCAGCATTTTCTTCCTATGTAGATTCTTTTAAATTTTTAAAACTATCTCACGTGTAAATGTAAAAGTTAAATTAATGTACTCTGTTAATTATACGTTGATATAGAAGAACATTTATAGTAATTATATTACAGCAAATTGTTAAATGTACCTTAAATAATATATGACAAAAAATTAAACGTAAACAGCAGTTATAAATAATATGTGTCTTGAAAAGACGGCTCTAACACGTTTTTGGTTACTTATAGCGCTTTATGGTTATAATACACTACTATCGCTACATAAAAGCCACAGCAATAAAATCATTTTTGTTCTTTATATATTTATGCTAATCATAGCGAGTTGTATTAATATTTTGCTACTTATATAAGATATGCTTGTTAGTAGCTTCACAGTAAACTGTAAATACACTTCCTCGTCAGACGTATACACTGAACGTTTTTTGACCTGCATACTTGGCAGTCTCGATATGTGTTTTGTTTAATAGGTTTACGTTCCATTACTACAACAAGTTAGTTGTTTTTATGGTGCTTGTTAATTCGTACTTGCCATTGTACAGGACGAATACTGAGCAGGCTTTCTGCTGATGTAGCTATAATGGATGAACCGCTTCCTAAAGCAATGTCGGATACTGCCCAGGTACGTTATATTCCCGTATATACTTTGATGTATCTACTTAGGTACAGCTAAATTAAGATAAAATCTATACATTTCGCACAGGCTCTTTTCTTATATATATATATATATATATATATATATATATATATATATATATATATATATATATATATATATATATATATATATATATGCTATTTTGTTATAAATAGACATTTTTGTGCTGTTGTAACTGCAGCAGTTCCCACAACTTTTCTCCCATAGGAAATATTTTGTACTGGTCTCACCAAAATAGTTAATTAATTGTTCGTCTGGCTAAAGGTGGTTAAGGGCGCGGTCTACCGCAATTTTCATCACCATTATTTATTTGTACCAGATATTTTTTTCTTATTTTAGACACAAAATGTGACTAAATTTGGCTCTTATGAAATTTTTTTATCTCTCATAGATTTCGCGTAATGGCTTGTTAAAGTCATATTTTGCATGTTTCCGTTTTTAACGACTACACTAAGACCAACTGATATAACAAACTCAAAAAAATCACAGTGGATAAAGACATTGCTGGCTACAATGACATGGTCATAAAATTAAAGAATAAAAATTATTTGTATTTTAAAAAAAAAATATTGAATTTTTAAAATTTTTATTTTCAGCTTCAGCATTTTTATAAAATTTAAATAATTTTTATTCTTTAATTTTATGAGTATGTCATTGTAGCCTGTAATGTCTTTATCCACCGTGATTTTTTTGAGTTTGTTATATTAGTTGGTTTTAGTGTGGTCGTTAAAACGGAAACACGCAAAATATGACTTTAACAAGCCATTACGCGAAAACTGTGAGAGATAAAAAAATTTCATAAGAGCCAAATTTCGTCACATTTTATGTCTAAAATAAGAAAAAAAATGTCTGGTACAAATAAAAAAAATGGTGATGAAAATTGCGGTATACTGCGCCCTTAAGGGTGCAAACTATAGCAATTTTTTAACATCATGTTTGAATTTTTTTATTTGTATAAGATATTTTTTCTTATTATAGACACAAAATGTAGCTAAATTCTGCTCTCATGAAATTGTTTGTCTCGCATAGTTTTTGCGTAATAGCACGTTGAATTAAAAATTTGTATGTTACCATTTTAAGGACGGCACTAAAACCACCTGACATAACAAACTGGAAAAATTTCACGGTGGTTAAAGACGTCGCAGGCTACAACTTCTCGTACATAAAAATAAAGATTTTTTTTAAATTTAAGTAAAAATGCTGAAAATGAAAATTTAAAAGACTCAATATATATTTTTTAAATGAAAAAAAAAAATATGTATCCTTTTTGTGGTTAACGTAGGTGAACTTGTAGCCTGCGACATCTTTAGCCACTTTGAAAATTTTTTAGTTTGGTATGTCAGTTGTATTTAGTGTCGTCGTTAAAACAGTAACATGCATTATGACTTTAACGAGCCGTTACGCAAAAACTATGAAAGAAAAAAAAGTTATAAGAGCGAAATTTAGTCACATCTTGTGTCTAAAATAAGAAAAAAAATTATGTGGTACAAATATAGAAATAAAAACATGACGATGAAAATTGTCAGTCGACTCCCACCACGGCGATCAGGGTTCCACTCCCGACGGGTCATTCCCGCACGTAGGAAACGTGGCGGATGATGATGGTTACCTCAGGTTTTCTCTGGGTACTCGTATTCCACCTGCCGTTTCATTCTGCCGCTGTTTTGTTATCACCTCAGTTAAGACTCACCAGTTCTTAAGGCTGCCGCCTGGCTAATTCTCGAACTGCGTGGAACGTATTTGGAGTTACGTTTCTACTCAGCGACCAGTAACAATGTGTCCATAATGCGTATCTACGAAAAAAAAAAACTCTCTTCAGACTACTTGTGAAGATGACTTTTAAGACACTTCGCACATTGAACGTATCATTTTAGAGCCCTAAAATGTGGATACAACTGCCTATTTTAGACCGTAATCGTTTGAAATTGGTGTGTATTATTACATTAGACTTTGCTACGGCTATGGGTTCAATAAAATTATTTGATCACAGATTAAAACCCCGCTGTAAAAACGTTACGGCAGGACACAGCGCGGTTGTGAACGACTTTGGGCGTTGTGACGTTATATTACGTTACATATTTATACTTTCGTGTCACGTCACAGTTCCCGAAGTAAGAGGTTAAAATTGCTAGCTGCTGTGTAGCGTTTAAATTTAACCACAGACTAAATACTAATACAAACGTGAAATGGCGTTGGGGCTCATTTGATGCGGGCTCACTTGCGTTGTCGCTGCTTTATATTCACAGCGGCCGCGGTTATGTAGAGGCTAATGCGCTCGACTCCCAACATAGCGAACTGGGTGTAATTCCTGAATAGCCTTACAGGCTACCAATATTTCTTGCAGCAGATCATATGATACCCTAGAAAACACGTACTTTCTAGTCGAGAAACAATGAAAGGTCTTGATCCGAAGGAAACGAAAGGAATGCAATGGAGCGATTTGTGCAGCTCTTGACAGCGATGTCTTTTAAGCCGATGAAGGTGCCGTAGCGTAGTCGGTAAAGCGTCGGTCTGTGGTGCGAAGGGTTTCCGGTTCGCATCTGGGCCCGGCCATGTTTGTTGTGTTGTCCTTCGCTTAGTGTCAACCCCATCGGCTCTTAATACCACGTTGTTAAAAGACCGTAATATCCCCACATTCGCCCCCTTTAAGGTGAATAATGTGAGCATGGAATGATACTGTAACAGACGTAAACGAAAGACCCATAATCTCCCCTCCCCCGAGTCATCATCATGTATCAGCCACAATTCTCACATGTAGAAAATCTGCCTGTCAGGCTATTCAGGAATTACACCCCGTACGCTATGACGGGAGGCGAACGCACTAACCTCTACATAACCGCGGCAGCTCTGAATACGAAGAAACAACTACGTAAGGGTGTCTGGTGATGTAATTCGTTTAACGTTAACTTTCAATTTCGGTAATATCAATTTTGTTTAGTGAAATAACTGACCATTACCACTTTTATTAATAACGTTTAATTTTATTCGCACAAATTAAACACATTTCATTCAAAATTCATTTTAATAATTTCAAACAATGTGTAATATTTTAATTTCAATAAAGTTACATTTTATTATTTACTCACATACTAATCTCAACCTTATAGCTGATTTGACTTTTTGTGAATCTTCTGTATTACGTTATGTTTTCATATTAACTACATCGACGTTTGTTGATTTAAAATGCTGGTCTTTAATAATTCACTGGCCATACTATGGGACAGTTTATCCAATAGCGGCTAATTATTTATGATACCCATTGATATTTTATTTTACCTTGTGTAAACTATTGGCATCTTTCAGAACCAAACACAACTTTTGTGAAAGTGATTTTTTTTTACCCAAAGAATCTATACTCTCAGTGACATTAAGTCTGTTTTTAAATGTCTAGTCCCCTTTGGTGTGTACAAATTTCGTTCTACATGAACTATTACATTTTTCCACCATCAGTAAATGCTTAGCTCAGGGTAGAGTACAACCAAATTTTATTTAAAAATTCGTAACTTTCAGATGGTTGTGAATCGGGTTATACAAGTTTGGTTTATTTGATAGGACCTGGGTCCCTCTATCACCCACCTCTTTATTAACGTCTACTCCCGGAACATCCTGTACAAATATTTTTGCTTATCTAAAAGTATGCATTAATTTTTGAAAATTATGGAGCATCTTGCTTACATCACATAGGCTACTTATTTAAAACGTTGATTATCATCCTGGATCGTTCATATCCAAACAATTGTTTTGAACTCCAGTAAAGTTCGTTTAACAAACGCTTTAACAGTAATTTAATACTATACCACATACATTTCATGTGTTTCACAGGCTTCCCTGTAACAAATAAATATATTTTTGTTCTAATATTTGTGTTAATTTTACAGTACTCGCTATACGCCATCGGTCCTTTTGTGTTGGCAACAATTATCAACTACCGACTCATCATTGTGGCCATTATACTGGTAGTTATTTACTGCTTCGCTTTGCGGATATTTGTAAGGACGTCCACCAACATAATGAGGCTGGAAGGAATATGTAAGCTTATAAAAATATTATTTTTATATTTTTCAAAACAAGCACATATGCAGAATGTCCAGCAGTAAACGATAGTAAGCACACCATGCAAATCCTGGGCTGAGTTGGGGAAGAAAGGTTAGTAGCAAAATGTTGTACGATGACATTTCTCGTGCACAATGTGGCAACACAGCACTGTAATTAGTCCCCTCTTGCGTTCTACAGATATCTTACTCATACTGTGCTGACATTATTATGGGCGCAGAATAAAATCCCGAGCAGTTCAGTTCAAACATGATTCTACGATACTTGACGTTACATACATTAATACCTTGACATTGGCTTTCTTCCTGCAGTGTTGCCACGTTGTGCACGTAAAATGTCGCCGTACATTTTGCCACTTACTTTTTATTTTACAATTCGGTCCAGGATTCGCGCGGTGTGCTTATGTGTGCTATACACACACACACACACACACACACACACACACACACACATATATATATATATATATATATATATATATGCGCTTCACAGCATTGAGATCACTTTTACATACAGTCTTCTCAAGAACATAAATCAAAACATTATTTTTACTGTGGCTTAAACTTTACCTTTGTAATACGTTGAAATCAATGTATTGTATTTAGTCATATTCGTTTCACAAAACTAGCGTAAAATTTTACATTCCTGATAGCAGTTTCTGATTACGTAACGAAATGGAAGTCCCAATGCAAGACAAAATTTACTAAAGACGTTGTGAAATTTACACCTTGAGTTCGTTTAGTACAATAACAGTGTTTATCAACATTACTTTAATAATTTAAATCGCAAGGGTTCAAACAACCCTCACAATATTTCGAAGTTATGTGAAGTAGGAACAAATTACACTGAATTGTTAATATTAACAAGTGGCGGAAATATTCTAATTGTTATAATGAAAATAAAAGTAACAAGTTCTACAAGAATTATCACTTTACTATCGTGATTGTATACAGGCTGTTGCAAAATTGCATGTCACTATTGGAGTTGGGAAGGGGGGGGGGGTGGAATAACCTCACATATAGAGGAACAAAAAATGTTAAATAAACATAGGTCCGAAAATTCAATCGCTACTGTATTACATGTCTCAAGACTTATGCTGCATGACGCGCGGTTATAGGCGGTTCAGGATAAAGTGAGCACTCAAAATATCCCTGCTAAAGTTCTATTTTCAGCTAATACGTATCTTTCCGCGAGTAACAACTAACGACGGGCAGTGTCTTAGCTCTCTGGACACCTTGATGTTTGTGCATGTAACATAAAATGTGCAGCTGATACAACAAAGTTTATAAAAAAAGTTTATTAATTTCATAAAAATTCAAATATGTCTATTTCAGTTGGTTTTTTTTTTTTTCGTTATATTTACATTTAAATAGCAAAATACGTGGAAATACTTTCGGTTATTTCGCTGCCAACCCAACAAAGAGTAAGGTAATTACTGTTAATGTTGAATTATATGCGGAAACGGCTGGTGATTTTTTTTTTCAAAGGTTAAATATTTAGTGCTCACTTTATTCCGAACGACTTATACCGTGGAATGCTACACCGTATAACCCCTACCGTCACTTAAAATACGGCTCTTCTTGTATGTATCTGCCTTTTAAAGTTGCAATGGCGTTGCACGTTAACACGATCTATGCATTATACGTGATGTACCGTGAACTTAAGTGCAGAAATTGTGCTTTTTCCGACCTATATTATTAGAATATTTTTGCTTACCTAAATGTGACCTCCAAAATATTGACATGCAATTCTAACAACACGCACGATTTATTGATACTGCTTTCCGTATACCTTGCTGACGAACAGATTTCAGAATGAAAGAAAGCCAAGCGAATGAACACCATTAGTTGTGACGTCATACGAGAGCACAGGTTCCAAACAATTGTTTGTTTTGAATGTTTAGCATTGAAAGATAAATGTAAATATTAGTAACCAGTTAACTCAATTCATAATTTTCGTATAGCCCATCTTTGAACTGGAAATAAATTGTACTCTTCAAACGAGAACAAACATGAAAGTTTTCCTCGTCACTACTTACACATAAATAACTCCGAGTATGCTGCAGTGTTATCTGTTAGGCTACGTTCATAACTTCTGTGGTTTCACTTAATCCGAAAAACAATATGATATACCCAATTTTTCTTAGGGATGTAAAATTAGATAATTGTTTAGCATGCGCCGAGAATAGATCTGTTCGGAACCAGCATCGTCTTGTGACGTCACACTAATGATGTCCATTGGTGTAGAAATTAAGCAATTTTGTTGCTATGTAAGTTGGTTACACCAAAGACAACTAACCCAACACAGAAGCTATTGTTTTTACTACGTAGAGATTCGTGCATTTGTTTGCTTGGTTTGCAGCCAGAAGTCCTGTGTTCGTACATATGAATGCTACTCTCGAGGGACTTACGACCATACGAGCGCTGAAAGCTGAGGAGGAGCTCAAGAAGGAATTTGACCAACATCAGGTAGTTCTGAGCGCAATGTCGTGTAGTATTGTAGTTCAGGTACAACATTTGCTACGAAATTAAGAAATATTTACCTACGCAATACTGTCTTCCAGAAATCAAAAAACATATATATATATAGCAGTTAAAATTTGAAACACTATTTGAAAATAAACAATGATGGAACTGACCAGAGCATAAAACATTAGTGCTTAAGTAAATACCTTACTCTACACGTCGTATGTGTGTTAAATTCCTGATTAATGTCAAGTAATTATTTCAAATACAAAAGTTTTGTTTCAATTCGAATATTGGTACACCACCAAACGAACTTCTCAATTTACACGTGTGCGTTTTATTTAATAATTTTTACTCCCATACTTTATATTTCCAGTTAAAATTCTTCTATCTTTTTTACACATTCAATATGGAAATAATAGTATTCATACATCTTATTTGCTCAAAAAGTGTCACTTCAGAGCTACACAGAAATTTTCAGGTCACAGAACCAGGTTCGAGTTAGTTAAAACATTAATAGATTGATAGGACTAAATTACAAATAATAGTTTCCCACTGTAAACCAGGTTGTTGAAGAAACGTGCTCTGAAAGGCTATCATAAATCCTCTCGTGAAGTGCAACACGATCATCCTATTCGAATTCCAAGCACAAAGGGGCCGCATACAATTACATGTGCAGCTGCTACAGCCGCTAGATACTAAAAAGAGCAGGTTTGGTTTTTCTACAAGTGAAATTTCTCGTACGTCACTCACAGACAGTGTATAACAAGTAGAGATGAAATAAACATACGAATAAATTACATTGTAACCCCTATCAAATAATTTATGGCAATGATAATAATAGTTTAATTTATTTACAAAAACAATAACGTGCCAGCCAAACAGTCTTACAAGACCACGGCAGGTTGGAATACAAAACCAAAAAACACGAAACAAGAGATTACATACATTTTTTTTCGTAAGGAATTTGAAAAACTTGTGAAAATTTGCAACAATAAATGGACAACGTAGTTAAATAGTATTCATATACAATCATACTGCGGTAGCATAGAAAGCTCTGCAAAATTAACCAATTAGCTACGGTTAACAATATTATAAGACAAAAGTATTTCTTATGTAATGGATCAAAGGATAAACAAGTTTTGTTGTAATGTTTAGTACAGTGTTCGAATACTCTTTCATATTTACCAGGAGAACATATCATAGCTTCTGCTTCCGTTATTGGGAATAGGCATGGGAAATGACTTACGGTTTTCTTTATAACGATATACGGAAATACTCATGAAAATGGCAACAACGATAGTAACATTGGTATATCGTTGGAGATTCAAACGTTACCGTTTGTTCTTGTTTCAAATAGAGATCGAAGAATTTTGAACGTTGCAAGACGTGTTGGTTGGAAGTGATCTTGCGATCGGTCTGAAAGTAATTCAATTTAAGTTCAGTTTGCAAGATACAGCCCTTGGAAGTAAAGTTAGTCTACATAATGTCACACGTTGTTCGCATCGCTGCAATCGTTTGATTCCATGAAACGAAGACGAACAAACCGTTGTAATGGCGAAGTATATAAATTAATTAAATGTATCGCTCAATTGTACCGCACATAACACCTTCTGATTGCAGAGTTAAACTAGCTGGTTTTTCAGCCATTTTCTGTGCGAAGAGAAAAATTAGTTTGCTTAAATACTAATTACTAATCTTTCCATAGTTTCCTTTCTTGTAACGTATATATAAAGTGATGCGTCATGTAAACGGAAGTGTATAATCTTTAGTGGAATGAACACCACTAAAAAATAATTAAATAAGTAATATATATATGGTAGGTACCATTTCGTTTAAAATTAAACAAATAAATTTGTTTTTATTTATTTTAAACTGTTAAGTAATTTACAACTTGATTCAGTTAAACACTTTGACTATAAATCTGTATTAATAAATAAATTACACCAAAACTGATAATAAATCTTTCGTAGAATCAAGTTGGATCGTTTTTAAACAACCAAATGTTGTATTTGCTGAGTAATAAACAAGTACTATATTTATTGGCTCAAGCAAATTATTTTTATAATATTTAGTTGTTAGAAATATATTATTGCTGTAAATAACTACTACATTCTGTTAAATAATGTCAGTTCACTTGATTGGCAAACCATATAATTGGTTTCTTTTACAACACATTTTTTTTTCAAATAAAATATGTCATGTTTAAAAAATTATGCAACTATATGACGTAACCAGTAAGATAATTTATTTCAACCAAATCATTTAACTGAACTACGTAATGTCTGAGTCAAATCAACCATGCATTTATTTGACTTTCACTCCTTTTGACCAATAATTTTGTTTCATTAAATATAACTTAGTCAAAACAATGCTTAAAACAACTATACATGTATTTGACATAAGTACTTACTAGTGCATTTCGTAGGTCACGGGGCACAATTATGTCTGAAATTAAATCTGCACACTTTGCGCGAAGAGATCGAGGTCAATAATTGTGGGTACTTTATGTTACAAACGAACAAAGTGAATGGTGTCGAATTTGGGCATAGTCCTATTAGACCAACAAAATTTTAATAACCAGAGTGGAAAAACAGTAAATGTGGTTGCTTTAAATCATTGTGAAATATCACCGAGACATTAACTTTTTCATTGGAAAAGAAAAATTAGGAACAATTGCAGAATTGTTACAAAGCATTTTTTAACTAACAGTTGAACGTTTATTTCAAATAGACTATGTGAATTCAAGTATACTGACTTAAATCGATGAGTAATACATTTATGGGCGCCACCTACCACGCGATTCAAATGCGTTACAGTAAAATTCTTACTTTAGGAAACTATTCGACATGCACCGATTGTGCCAATGTACGAAATAAAAACACAGTTCGGACAAGGACAGATTATTATTGTTAAGGTTCTTATCTAGATAGGCTGCGTTGGTGTATGTGAGTGAGGCACAAAACCGATTGAGCGTTAAGAGTGACGTCGGTTGGCTTATGTAATGCATTATCTTCTCTACACCAGTTTCAACGTCATTATTTAAATTTTTTTATTTTTACCACATGTTTTTTATCTTAGTTAAGACCGAAATACTGACTAAATTTATTTATTGTGAAATTATATTATCTCTCATAGTTTTTGCGTAATGACTCGTAAACGTCAAAATTTTAATTTTACTCTTTGTTGGCCGCCACTAAAATCAGCGGACATACCAAACTGAAAAAAATTACAGAGAATGACAAAGGTGTAGGCTAATATGGCTTTTATGCAAAAACAAAAAATATATTTTTGTTGTTTTTGTTTTAATTATTATTTTTTTTTATTTTAATTTCCAATTTCAGTGAATATTTTTAAAAACAAAAATATACTATTTTTTGTTGTCCTCGTGTAGGAGAAGTTGTAGTGTACAACATTGTTACTAGAAACGACCTTTCAGATTGCCGTACTTCGAAATGTAATAATCGGGTGTATGTGAAACTAGAATATAAATGTGCACCAAAATTGACTACAGACTTCCCACCAATAACGTTATACGATCGCCTCTTACAGTCCTGTAGTAAAAATGGATCGGCGGGAACCTTGCACGCTAGTTCAGCGCTTGGCTCGTTGAGACGATGCGGCATTTGATGCGCCCTTCAAGGTCGACCTTATAGCTTCTTCTCTTCTGATTCTCTAATGCGCAGATAGGCGGCGCCCTTAAAGGTTGTTCATGTCGTGCTTAAAGGATTTAAGATTCCACTGTACACCTGATGTACAAATTCTTTGTTTTAAAGCCGCAATATTTTTTTAGAGTATAAATCAAAAAGGTTTGTATGAAGAACACATTTAATATAGGATTTTTTAACATTTCTGCCCTAATTTTTTTATGCGTTAAATGCAATTTGAAAACAATTATAGAAATAAATATACCTTTAATTTTTTTCTTTCACTGTTTACAGATTGCATTTTTCAAGTAATGCAATTTTGGACAGAAATGTTAAAGAACACATAAATTAATTCGGTTCTTTCTTTAAACAAACATTTTTCATTTTTACTACAAAACAAATATTTCTGCTTTACATCCACGAATCTTTACATCAGGGGTATAGTGGAATTCTATCAATAAATATATTTTATTGCACCCTAACATGTGAGTATTTAAGGAAAATTAAACTTATGTATTGTGTTCTATAGTCCCAATTCAATTTTATAACAAAAGTGACACCATTAAAAATGAAAAAAATAAAAAAATAATAATTGGTCTTAAAATGTGCTATATTTACCGTGAACAGTCTAACTTGTGTAACCTAATTTGAACTTTTGCAGGACTTGAACACATCAGCCAATTATGCTATCTTTGCTGTGGCAAAAACATTAACTCTGTCCTCAAATTTGTTAAGTTACGTCTTCTTTGTAGTGGCCATCTTTAGTTTTTTCTTCATGGAAAAAGGTAAGCATGAATCTTTATAGTTAAAATTATCTTCCTTTTTATTATTTAGTTTTTCATTACATTGTGCAAGTTTAACCATGAGAAATATAGTTGTTTTAAACAATGTAACGGTTCATACACGATACAAAAACTTAGCGTGAGTAAAGTTTTGTATACAGAATATAGTCAATCTGCAGTCATTAGTTTGTATTAGGTAGTAAATTATGTAGCTGGTTTAAGCTATCATAGAGAAGACCTTGTATTGGTTATAGTTGTTGGTGATTGAACAAATTCTTTACGTATAAGTCTCTGGAACTTTTATACGGTACAAAAAGTTCCCTATCCGAGTTGCTATATCAAAAATTCGACAACTGTTCACTGACTGATGTGTCAAGTCATATCCTATAAACGCCGTAATTATAAAGGTGAAATTCGTTGTGTTGGTTTCTCTAAGGTCTAATTCGAGAACTAGGCAGGTAATTTTTTGGAATTAGGCCCCTTAGGGGCGAAAAGACGTGACCTGCATTTTCAATTACTCCTCGATATCTATCGAATCCTTCGATATACTTCGTCGCTTTTCGCTTCAGGATGAAGATTATGTAAATACCCGTAAATGTATTTCAATAATATTGTCTAAATTCGACTTCTCAGTGTTGTGAAGGGTGTAGTGTCTTTGAATGAACTGTCAATTTAGATTTGTCCCTACGGGTTGTCGTCGTGTGATTTTCACTTATTTTGGATACTTAGACCTGTACAAATGTCTAAAACATGGTTTCAAAATTTTTCGAAAGGTATGAAAAAGCGTTAAATTTGTTTTCGATTAGCCCATTAAATTTATCAAAACAGTTGAGATATCGATATGTGATTTGCTTCAGAATGATGCTTTAGTAAATACCTCAAAAATGTATATAAGATACAGGATAAAAATAAATTACAATGAAAAAAAACTATTTTGTAAACCGTTGAATGCAAGTAATCCGAAAAGCATGTACAAACATCGAGAAATAATTATACTTAGTTACACATTACGTAATTTGTTTGAAAGATTCTTGCAATGAGGGTAAATTATTTTGTGAGATATTATAGACATTCTGCATTGTAGAATTATAATTACTCAGAAAATCAAAAGAAAAGTAATATAGGAAAAACAAACCAAATTGACTGTAGTCAAGACGTAAATGAGCAACAAAACCTCAAAAATTTCAAGAGTAATTATGTCAAATCTGAGATGACGTTGTACTAAATTGGCTAAGGAATGAATTTTATTTATGAATACTTTCGACATTACGTGACGCAGTTGTATGTACGTGTAAGGCTGATGAAATTAGTGACATTTGGATTTTGTGTGAAGTCTTTCGAATGGGTAAAATTGATTACGTGCAAATCTGTAAAAAAAAAAAAAAAAAAAAATAACTATGCTGTCTGCTAACTTCTGAAGTTTCTCACCGAGCGAGCTAGCGCAACGGTAGCACATTGGACTCGCATTATGGAGTACCCGGGTTCGATACCCGGCTCCGGCTATCCTGATTTTGGTTCTCCGTGGCTTCCCAAAATGTCTCTAGGCGAATACTGGGACGGTTCATTAACAAAGGTCATGGCAGACTCATCTCCTAGCTCTCGCCATTGTACCAAGTTGTGTGTTGCCGTCTCCAATGACCTCGCTGTTGACGAGACCAGAAGCTAACGTACCTTACCTGAAGTTCCTCAACAGCATCACCTCACCTGGTATACCAGTTCACAAGATTAACATCTATGTGGGTCATCTGCGAAACCTACACCGCCAGGTGTAAGCAAGGCAAATCTTCTATCAAATTACTACTAGCTCTCGGCGACAAAAAGGGACCTTCTCTTGTTGGAGAGCTCACGTAGTGTCAAGACCTCTTCCTATTAGACCGTGGCTAGAGGCCTTGTTTATAATCACAAAAATGTTTACATTGTGGAGTAATCACATACTCTTAAAATGATAATCGAATGAAATATGTACTTTACGTGGTATTAAGACTGATTTATCCCGAGCACAACAATTAGTGATGGTATGGTGCCCTCAGTAAATCAGTAAAATAATTTGTTTCTCAAAACCTTCACTTGTAGTTAAGTGGCATTACGTAGTTTTGACTGGATTTATTTACTTGGACATACTCCATTGCGAAATAAATGACCCAAAAGAAAAACTAAAAATGTCTTGTCTTATTTTTAGTTTTCTTTTGACAGTCATTTATTTCGCAATGGAGTATGTCCAAGTAAATAAATCCAGTCATGCACTCCCATTGCACAATTCTTTCAAAGATCATATTACGGAGTTTTGGTCGGATAATGTTTTGCAGAAATATAAACGTATTTGGTGCCCGAACCTTGAGGTTAGTGAGACGGTAAATGTGGGCTGATGCTGTCGAGGAACGTCAGTGGATAGTGGACTGTACAACCCATTTTCAACACTTTTGAACGACTTCATCCCAACTGCACTAATTTCATCTGCCTTGGAGTTTTCGTGTATCAGATCTGCACGTTTGCAAGGCCTTTAAAGGAATTTTAGCTTACAACCTCCCGAACAATAGATCGGCGCTACGAACAACTGCCCCACATAACGTCGAAATTATTCATGAAAAGTAATTTTAAAAATATCACATTAATTTCGTGGGCTTATAGAGGTTGTACAACCCCACGTCTCGATAAAACTGTGGAATGTAACTCCTGTATAATTTATTTCTCGCTGGTCGTACTTGCTTTTCGGATCGTCTGCCTCGAAAGTTCACAATCTAAATTTTCTGCTTTGTTATGTTATCTTTTAAAATAAAAAATTTGCATTAATTTTTTTTTTAGGTACCTACCTAAGCATCATTCCGACGCTAACACCGCCTCTTATATCTCTACAGGTTAGATTAGTATCATCGGCTGATGGAAAACAAATGTTATTTACCTTTTCGCCTCTTTAGGGGTCGAATTTCGAAAAATCTTAATTTCACACCTTAAACATTTGTTAAGTATCCAAGTGAAGTGAAAACCACGACCATAGCTTATTCAGTCAAAGCAAAACCGACCATTAATTAAAAATCACATATCACCCATGTACAGTACTGAGAGTCCGAATTTTTAAAAATCTTGAAACCTCTTTGCGGCCAATTACCTAATCATCCTCCTGAAGCAAAAATAAACTGAACATTACGATGGGTTATATATAAATAATATATATATATAAGATTTATGACGTACCTGGTCCTAAGAGACTGAAATTCTAAAAACCCTTGAATCACATTTTAGACTATTTTACAGGTGTCTCTTGAACGTGAAAAACACGATGGTAGTCCGCTAGGTTCAAGATATAACGACAATTATTGAAAACACATTTTACTATTTCTTTTACCTACTTTGGGACCGAATTCAGAAAATATATTTAAATGGTATTTGGGATATTTACAAAAGCATCAATATAAAGCAAAGAGCACTCTCGATTGGTTCGATAGATATGGAGAAATAATCGAAAACACATTTCACGTTTTTTTATTCTCTTAATTAAAAACTTTCGAAGCGTCTTGGAGTCCCGTCATAAAGAATTTCTAAACGTCTTGGAGTCCTGTCATAGACATTTGTATACGTAACCAACTGAAGTAAAAATCACGACGTTAGCCAATTGTGTTTCAGTGATATAGACGATTCATTAAAATCATATTTTGCCCCTTTTTTACTGCTTGGGGGTCGAATTTCAATAAATCCTAATACAGCTTTTTGGGTGTTTACGGAAGCAACATTTTGAAGTGAAAACCAGCTCCCTATTCCGAAGGATTCAACAGATATCGATAATTAATCGGAAACACATTTAAGGTCTTTTCACTCATTTATTTGTCGAATTTTCGAAAATCCTCAAATTGGTTAATGTGCGTCCTATTGAAGTAAAAATCAATATGACAGGCCGTTGGGTTCGATCTCTATAGACGTTTCTTCGAAAATACGTATCACCTCTTTTCACCCTCTTAGAGGTCGAATTTCGAAAAATCCCTTCTTAGTGCTCGCCTACGACCTGAGGGGAACCCACACGAAACATCGCGATTCTAGGTTCAGTGGTTTGGGCTGCAGTTTGATATGTCAGTCAGTGTTGTGTTTTATGTATAGAGATTTGAATAAAAATTATATAACGCTTAAAGAAATCACTGCTCACGTCGCATTCGACAAAATATTTGCTATGTAGAAAATATTATCTGAAAAGCATTGAAGCTGTTCATAAAATTCCTGGTGATTGACAAATCCTTTTCATGTAACTGAGATACCCTACCCAACTCCAGCGAGTGAATATTCATACGCGCCTAAAGATGTCCTTCAGTTAAAGTAAATATTATCTTCTACGAGCAACACACACTGTTGGGCTGTTATAATCCGCAGCTATATTTTACTTGTGCCACACATCATAAATAACTGACTCGACAAATAATTGTTTGATTTGTTATTGACTATGTAAAAAAATAAATAATCACAATGATTCACCAGCGTTCCAAGTTCATTAGACGTACTCAGGTTTTATAAAATATGAAAATCATAACATTTCGTTATTTTCTTCAGTAAACCATTACGTTAGTCATTATCTAGTTCAAATCTAATATGGGCATGTAGTTATATACTGCGTTTCATTTTTTCAGGTGATTATGGCAGCGAAGTCGGTCTGGTCATCACACAAAGCTTAGGGCTGATAATGTATATAAATTTTGCCATCATTCAATTTACTTTAGTGCCTGAAAGCTTCACGTGTGTTGAAAGAGTTCTCGAATACAAGTATCTTGAAGAAGAGGAGAATCTGGACAGTTCACCGAGTAAGAATTTAGTTTTGTTTTACGTGTCTGCTGCAGAGATGAGCAGTTTAAATGTTATTCAGGTGTAATATCTCAAATATTATTTTCTCTTTTCAGTATATGTCCCATAGCTATAGAATGGAATATTTGGCGAGTTCAACGACATTCGTGTTAGAATCCATTGTCCTATTTGTATACTAGCCCCGGTCATTTGACAATTATCTCTGGAGCAACAGACAATGAACGAATGGACGAGCTCGAGTATGCATAGGACAATGGATTCTAACACGTCGGTAATTGAACTTGCGAATTATTCCTTTCCCTACCCATAGCGTTGGTTGAGAGAAGTTACTCGAGGTGAGCATGGACCAGTGCCGGAATTGTAGTGGGGGATACGAGAGATTCCTGAGAGAACGCGCCGACCAACGGCATCGTCCGGCACAATTCCCAGGTGTGATAATCCCAGAGATGAGAGAAAAGTTCTGATAGAGCATTAGCAGCTTACATTCTGAGGCCAAGACCACGTTGTTTATTCAGTAAGCAATATGGCGGAGTTGTTTTGAAGTGCAATGCCCTGTTATTAAGGTGTATTGAAAGTAATGAGGGTATGGTCGGTCATTAACACGGTCATAGAGGGACAGGTCTGGACACTTGGAGTTGAAAATTGACCCTCGCGTGACTGATTGGTGCCACTGACACTCTGGTGTTGTTTTAACGTAGCGTAAACGGAACTACGAGAAGCAAGTTCGTTTCAGAGCCGCTAGGAACACTAGTAGTACGATTCTATATTGCATTGTTAAAACCACACTTCATTACTAGTGGCACTTTCAGTCATAAAGGGGTTGACTCAGTAGCACTGGTAGATAGGCCAGCGTTCAGACATGTTATTCTAAGATCGTGGTCAATTAATAGCCGCATTATACAAGTTGCTATGGCATCAAACATTTTTCAATTACGAATATGGCGGATTGGCCCCTCCCCCTTCCGACTCACGGCATCATACCCCTCGCCCTCAAGCCCGGTACACACTTTCCTTGAATCCATCGATAGCTGTTTTATACCATAATTATGAAGCAAAACTTCTGTGTTGCGTACACTTCAACACTGTTTACTAATAACTTTCGGTACACAAATAATGAAATCTTATTTGTGATGTTGGTTGCTATAATTCATAAAGTATAACTGTAGAATTACCGAAAACTATTTTACAAACAAGACGCGCATGTGATTCCCAAATAACTTAAACTATCTTGTACTACTTGGGATTTGATAACACTAGCAGTTATGTGTTTTATTTCTATTCAAATCACATTGTCAACCCTGCTTAAGTACTTCGCATGCGCTGTGGCTGAAAGTGTTATTGCTCATGTGCGTGAACATACATTACTATGGTAAATAGTATGGGCTCTGTCTGTGAAATTAGGTATGGAATTCTGTCTGGAACAAGCGTAGCTGCGGTACACGCTATTGCAGTGCTACTTGCACTGAATTTGGTACGGAATTCTATACTTAATGATGGATAGCGTGTACCGTGCTTAAGACATACGATATGCTCCAGCAGTATGTTTCACTAATCTCTGTATAATCCTGGCCGACCCCGCCGGGAGTCAAATCAGTATCGCCTTGTTGGGAGGCGAGTGCCCTAGCAGTTGTGCCAAGCCCGGCTCCGGGGAGTGAATAAATAGTAGAGTTATTTATTCTGTGCCCCAGGTGAGGTACTTCATTAAGGATCTGTGACTTGTGGAAATGTTTTAATTTTTTTTTCATTAGTAAAAATAGTGAAAATGTTCAATATTTTCTACCAATAATTTTAACAATGCTAAATATTTTCCACAGGTTAATATTTACAATTTCTTAATCTACCTAGAAGTATCCTGTAAAGTGTTCTATTTTAGTAGATGAATTAGTTCATAATTATGTTAAATTCCAATAACAGTTCAGTTTTAACTTAGATGTAATAATGACAACAATACTGGACGTTATTATTGTTTTGAATAGAAGAAAATACAACTAGAAAAACGTGTTTTAATTTAGTAGTTTTGGTGTTTACATTTGTAAAAGTTCATTTAGTGTAGAACAGTTAAAAGAAGAAAAATTTTGAGAATGCTATATTGGTACTGATTACTTTACAAATTTGTCCACGGAAACTACTTTATATTTCTGTGTCGTCTTTGCTGTGTCTAGTCCTATACCTTGTGACCTTCGTGGGTTATTTGGAGGGAAATATTTATATCAATTTGATTTATGTTCCAGTTTTTATGATAGGTGCTACTAATACCGAATAATAACGCTGGAATTTCTTTCTTATTTGGATACTTTAGAAACTCCGTATTCAGTCTGTCAGTCCCACGAGATATTCCACGTGCTGTATATTTATTAAACTCGCACTTGTTTCCCTCTATGAAGCAACCGCACATCGCTGCGTTACCAAGAAATGGCGACCCATGAGCGTCCACACTTGGTGACGAGAAACGAGTCTGAAAATATAGACGCGCCCGAAATTTGCGGCCAACCACGCCTGTGATCGCGGCAACCTTGAGTACGTCAACACACTGGTGACGACCACCAAGAAAGCAAATCTTATTCCAATATACGGATCCGCGAATGTCCGCGGCTCCGGGCCCGTCCACCACTTGCCGACGCCTTCGTTGTACTCCAAAAAACTCCCCCCTTATGCTCCCAACCAATCGCAGAGCCTCTGGGCGACTGACAAAACTAAACCCGGCCTTTCCTCCGTATTGGTTTAATATTTATTTTCAAAATTAACACAGGTACCGGTACACATTTACATATACTCGAACTTTATACAAAATTTGGGCCCTTTATGATGACTAATAATAAAGTTAATAAAAATTTCACTGCAGGGGGTAAGTTAGGTGAAACCACGTCTCTGCGCTGACCTACTATTTAGCCTGTGAGCTCTGATTACCAAACCAGCTCAAGGTCTCGAACCAGCTAGCATCTCATGTTTACAGCTTTCTCTCTTCCGCGCTGTGTGGAGGGTTAAATGACTGTGAAACACTTCAAAACTCCTCTCAAACCCCTTCGCCTCTCACCAGTATGCAAAACTAAATTGGATATGAACTACACAAACAAATTATTGTGATTGGGTACGATTCAATGACATTTCTACGCGGTCTCTACGACTATTCTAATACCATTTACTGTATTTACATGGAACATTACATTTAATCACTTTTTAATTGCAAGCAGGCCCATTACAACCTGTGGTGTAATCTTTGTCATTTTGTCTTGCGTGTTAACTTGGCTTCGTCTCTGTAATTAATGTGCATTCGTAATTAAAGGGTTATGTTTGTTTAGTGTGCCCCCTTTTTTAGTTTTATTAATAGTTTCTAATTTTGGTTTTTCACTTACTTTGTGTTTTGGTGTGAACAATTTCTTATAGGATTTTTATGCTTGTAATGTGTTTATTGTGGTGTTTTGACTAAAGACAAATTCGTATGTTGTAATATTTCGCTTAAGCTACATTCGTATGCTCGTGTGCAGGTTTTATTTAAGCGTATTCGTCGGAGAGTATGGGCGTAAACTGCTTCCTGAAATTGCTTGTATCATGTTTTCGTTTGTTAATAGAAATATTTTTCTTTACAGACGATGCTGTGCCTGCATGTTGGCCTAAAGATGGTTGTATCGAATTCCGGAACGTTTCATTAAAATACCTGAGCAATGGACCTAGGGTATTGGAAGATATAAACTTCGTAATTAACGCAGGCGAGAAGGTAATCTGCATATAGGGGATTAATTTTAATGTTAAACACTTACATATTGCGTTGATAATAAAATATCAATCCGGACTCAACTTGGAGTGGGCTGACGAATCTGGATTGAAATTTTGTTGTAAACACAACCGGACTGGACTGAAGTAAGGGTGGAATGATTCAGCCCAGTCGGCAAGGTGAACTGGAGTGTAGAATATGGATTGAATCATTTACTTTATTCACCTACTGAGCTGAACGAACGGTCACCGTATTTAATAGTTCTGTTTGTTATTTAAGAGGTTAGAATCGTCTTGTCTAGGTAAATAAAACAGTTTAATTACATTAAAATTACGGGGCGTGCAAAATAAATTAAAATTAATATTCCCACTAATAACTTCAAACAAAATATTTAATAAATGTTCACCTAATGGATTTCCGACAATAGTTTTTTCTGTAGTTTAAGGTTTGGCCAAAATGTGTCTCTACACAATCTTCAGTCCTGGTTCACTCCATGTTCAAATGTCTGTCTGGATTGAGAATTGAAACATAAACTAATTTTAAACCAACATTCACCTTGTGTTCGCTCCATGTTAAATCCAATAAAAGTTCAGTCCAGTCAGAATTTCAACTATAAACGTTTTAACCGTTATGCGGTATTTTAGAGCAAGACGAAGTGTATACATAGTAACGGAAACTGAGCACGTTACTAAAGACCGTCATTTCAAGAATAGTAACAATATATTTTAGTCTTGTATCAGACATTACATTTTCATTACTATGCAGTGGGGCGGATTTATAAACGCATTTGGGGGGGGGGGGCATTACGTAACTTGTGGATTGAAAAAAAAATACCAGCCATCTCAAAAGTGTGGTTAGAGGACATTAAAAATAACATACACACAAGTAGGGCACCTTAAATATACTTGGATCGTCATAGAGCAAAGCTCCATTTTCCTTGCGGCGACTGGACATACTCTGGCTACATAAAGTGGAACACGATTTGGGGGGGGGGGGAGCCCATCAACCCGGTAGCTACTCCCTCCTTCCTTAAAACCGCCTCTGTTACTATGAAATATACAGCGTGTCTTGAAATAGTCGGATAAGAAGAACGCCACGTGTATCATTCAATACATTTAAGACGGAAATGTTAGTGCAAAATGTCATACGGTGGTATTTTTCGTGCACACTGTGGCAACACAGTACTGCACCGGTACATTATTACCACTGTCCTGACCATAATATCACGGGTGACAACTCAATTCTCGGATAATCCAGCCGTGTCTGTATGACTAGTCTCGGGTTCTCGCATGGGGGGATCGTACCGAACGATGTCGCTGGTTGGCGGGTTTTCTCGGGGATCTCCCGTTTACCCACCATTACAATTCGGGTGACATTGTAGGGACTCATTCAGTGTCGTCCTTCGGGGAAAGCAGATACCTGCGGGCGCCTAGTAGTACATCTGCATACGGGGTACGTTAACCTGTCCCTCGCGGGTACTATCTTCGTAAGATATTATCATTATTATATGTTTACTTGACGTGACAAACATAAGTTTATTCCGTGCTGTGTTGTCAGTTTGTGCACGAAAAATAGCATCGTACTACATTTTGCTACTAGCATTTTCGTCTCAGTATTCACGTAGTGGGTTTCTTGTTCGTCCGTTTCAGGGTAACCTATGAACACTGTGCCAACACGAATATGTATGTGTATAAGTGTTGCAGGAAGATACAAATTATCTGGTAAGAAACAATTTTCAGATATTAACTGATTTCAGAACAGCCATGCAGTTATTAAAGGACAGCAAAATAAAAAAAAATTTTGGTCCCCTACAGATGCGATACATTAATATGACATCCACTGGCAAATTTTGCTAGGGTTGATTTTAAATCCGTATTAGCAATAAATTCTAGTGCCATTCTTTTGTGTTAACATTAGAATGATGTTGTATTGTTATTATCATAACGTCCAAAGTTAAATCGTACAAAATGAGTTTTTTTTTAATTAAAATTTATTTGAGATATGAAGAAGTACATTATTATTTTTATTAACTATGATGTATATTTTTTTCCGAGAACTGAATTTATAAAATGTGGATGTCAAAAATATATACTTTTCTCTTTAGTGTATCTGTTACCATATCGAATTTCGCTGAGCAAAAATATGCAGGAACAATAAAATAATAATTGTTTTCCTTTAAACACATATACATTAACAGTTGCACTTACAATTGCGAATGTCAGTAGGACCACTTAGGTTTTCACTGCAGATATAAGGCTTCTAGGAAATTCGGTGTATTGCTTAGCCATATACTTCCCAAAATTATATTCTTCCTGATTATTGAATAAATAAATTTTTTTTAAAACTAGAAGTCGTTATGTCAAAATGTAAATACGCCATTCTTTTTAGGACGTATAATCACATCAGTTGTAGTATTAACAGCCTTTACCACGCCGAAACACACACACACACACATATAACATGTTTTTCGTTTAAACTATCAATAAGCTTAGTAACCACTAAAGGGTTCAAAATTGCCTTTAACTGATTGGAGTATGAATTTACAAACGTATTTGGGAAATTTTGTAACGAGAAATGAAACAATGGTAACGCATGTTCATGTGTCTAAAGAAGTACATTGTTTACAGATGTTAATTAATTTCTTGCAGTGTTAGATTTTGAAGGTACACAAAAAATTTGCCAACTTTGAATTTCAGCACTAAGTACTATTTTAGTATTTATCCAGTATAACTTAATTTAAATGCTTACAAATTATGTGCAAATACGATTGAGTTTAATACTTCAGCAAATGCAGCCAATATACGGGTATCTTGATAAGTTATTATAATTGATATACATACATATTCATACTCACAAAAAAGAGGCACCTTATAAGCATTATTAAAAGCAAGAAATTAGTTTATTTTTCAAGAAGTGTCCTCTTACGTAAATTCAGTAATAAATTTGATCATACTACAAACGCCATTGATGATTATCAAGTTAAAATAAATACCTGTTTTCTGGTTTAACATAAGTCGTTATCCTTCTGAATTTTTTTGGACAGTGTAATTGCTTTATATTATAAATTAGCTATGTCATGTTCATCACTCAAGAATATTTAAGAAACATTGACGTTCATAATAAATTTCTTTTTCATTCAATATTCAAAATGAATTGAATTACAGTTATTCAACTAAAAGTTTCTTTATAAAGTCACGAGCGTTCTGTTGACCTCGATATATTATTTTCTTATTTACTGAATCAGAGCATCATAATGTGATGGTTCATGGACATATAATTAATACAACCAAAAAATAACCGCTTTCATATAGACTACTATTATTGTTACGTCTACAGTAAAATATGTGTAATTTTCTTTTGGAAGGTAGGTATTGTCGGGCGCACTGGAGCTGGAAAATCATCGTTGATCCTAGCCTTGTTCATTTTTGCCGAAGTGGAAGGATCCATCTTGATAGACGGCATCAATACCAAAAATATCAGTCTGCAAGACCTAAGGAAGAAGATATCCATCATACCTCAGGATCCCTTCCTCTTCTCTGGAACTCTGAGAGTAAATCTGGATCGTTTCAATGAGTTCCAGGACTATGAGTTGTTGAAAGCTTTGGAAGACGTTAGTATAAATTAAATAGCTTAACAATTTACTTAAATTGCGTTTCATGCTTCTATACGCTGTAAATTTGTTTTTAAAATGATCTAAAAAATATATGCGTTGACATATTATATATATATATATATATATATATATATATATATATATATATATATATATATATATATCAGTGAACGAGTGTTACAAATTGATATAAGTCGTTGGATAAAGTGAGCACTAAAAATTTTACATTTGAAAAATATTGCTATACGTTACTGCATATAATTCAAAATTAACTCTAGTTACTTTATTATTTGTAGGGTTGGCAGCGAAATTACGCAATATAGTTCTATGTGTTGTTATGTTTAAATGCAACAATATTGAAACGAAAGCAACCGAAATCAACATAATTGTATTTAAATTAATAATAAACTTTCTTTTATCAAACTGTATAGATTCCTACTGTCTGTATAATGTATCTTACACACGCAAAAATCAAGCGACTGATCCTAAGAGATGAGACATTTAACACTGTTATCAGTTATCCGCGGAAAATATAACTTTTGCAGGGCTTTTATGAGTGCTCACTTTATCCCAAACCGCCTATAACGGCGGTACATAAGGTGAAATTGAAAATAGTGAATCAGTATGTCAAGGAATGCCCCATTAAACCCGAACATTGAGTTATCAGTAAATAATGATTAAATATAAGAAAAGACGTTTGCCTTAATTTCAAAATGTAATGTAAGACGTGTATAAATTAACAAGCATGGGAAGGACTTTATCATTAATTTTCTTCCCTAGTTTTCAGTTGTTCGCATGTGACAATAAAGTATGCTTTCTTGTGTGTTACAGTTGCCTTTAATATTATATTGTGACTAGTGGCCCCCCGCGGCTTTGCTCACGAGTATTATTTATAACTGATAATATTTACTTTAATTGAAAAACCTCTTTGTACACCAGATTGGTACTTCCGTCATCAAGTGTTAGAATGACAAAGCTGCTTGTCGAGCTAACTCTGTTGCAGCTTTTGTGTCAGACTTGAACTTAATTAAAGAACTTCGAAACGTCTTGGAGTGCTGTCACAGACATTTGTATATGTAACAAACTTAAGTAAAAATCACAACGATAGTCAATTGTGTTTCAAAGATATCGACGATTTATAAAAAACACAATTTGCCCCTTTATACTGTATGGGGATCGAATTTCAACAAATCCTAAAACTGCTATTTGGGAATTTACATAAGCATCATTTTGAAGTGAATACCCACTCTCTATCACGAAGGATTCGATAGATATCGATAGTTAATCGGAAACATATTTAAGGTCTTTTCACCCCTTTAAATATTGAATTTCGAAAAATCCTGAAATTAGTTAATATTAATTTTTATGTGTGTCTTATTAAAGTAAAAATGACGATTTTAGGCTTTCGGATTCAAGCTTTACTGACTTTTCTTCGGAAATACGTTTCACCCCTTTTCACCCCCTAAGAGGTCGAATTTCGAATAATCAAAAAAATTTTACGATATGTCCAACGGTTTGGGATGCAGTTTGATATGTCATACATTCAGTCAGTCACTCAGTCAGTAGTCAGTCATTGTTCACTTTTATTTATTGAGATGACGAATATAAATACTACAGCATGCATTTTCATGAATTCTTAATAATGTCTGACTAGTTCATATAGTTATATTCGTCAATAAGGCATTTTACAATGACAAATTGCCTCACGTTTATTCAAGTTTCCGTTACAGGTTGAGATGAAAGGAGTACTGACGAAGACTTGTGGTCTGAGTATGGCAGTAGCCGACAAAGGGGACAACTTCAGTGTCGGACAAAAACAGCTACTGTGCCTGGCGAGAGCTATCCTGAAGAAAAACAAGATACTCGTGCTGGATGAAGCAACGGCCAATGTGGATCTACAGTAATTTTTATAGACATTATCTCAGTATTAAATGTAGGCTACTACAAGTATGTCTGATTGCAATAATGCTAACTTACATGTTATATGAATACTTTACAATCAGTTCCGTTGAACTTCTTGTTAAAATTGCTCACTACACCATGAAACATAAATAGCTTACTGAGTGTTTTTAATACGTTGCCATCAACATTTTCTACACTAAATTAAAATAAAATATTTCAGTAATTTGGGATAAAGCAACTGAAGTGCGTATACCACAATCCTGAAAAGGGGTATTAAAACTTTACATTTCATAAACCTATTCAATTTTCTGTATAATTTTAATATTTTTTGTCTTATTATGTATCTTCCCGTGTAGCAAGAATTATCACAATATACAGTAGCATTATAAAGGAAATAGTAAGTTCATACATTGCCCACATCGTTTGCCTCCACGTAGTTATAACAAGTATTGTTAGTATAATGTTAAATTATTATCACAATACGCACAGTTAAAATATTATTTTTCAACACGTGCAAAAACATAACGATATTAACATTAACCGTTCTCAAATGGCCTCAAACAAACTACCTGTTCCACCTTCATTTCAATGCATCTCCGAGGAGATCTGAAACATCCCACCCTAGTAACATTTATCAGCTATCATGTTTTATGTTCATCAATTGTAGAGCGTCAATCATTGTGGCCACCTGCCAAACAATTCGGCCAGCGTAATTTGCTGTGGTTAGCTACTTATCGTAGCTGAGCATATACGAATGGGAATTACGTCATTTTCACTCATTCATTGAATGCCTTTACTGTTGATTCTAGATAGCTATTCAAGGTGTATTTATTTTGGTGTAAAACCTTTCGGGGATGTGTTTCTAGCATCAAGAGACCAATAACCATTTATTATTTAGTTGCATAGCTGTTGGTTAAAGTCATTAAAGCAAAACCTGTTAAAGCGAATAATTATGAAATTAATGGTAAACAATTGCAGTCTCTCATTTATCCTATTTAACTCCTTATTCCATGGCCAATACGTTTGCTTTCCGTTGTTCAATTCGAAATAAATATATAAGTGCATACTGAAAATGGTTAAGAAAACCGTTGTATTTCTGCCATAAAAAGGAAAAAAAACTGCATTACATGACTGCATTGGTGGTGATACAAGTGATATTATTAGGTTTGCTACAGGTCGGGAAAATATAGAAAACCTAAAAAAAAATTAGGAGATTTGAAAGTAGTAAGGGAGAAACTTGAACAGCGAGGGAAATTCGATCCCTATATTATGTAGCAACCCTAATTAGGAACATTGAAATAATTGTTCAAAATATCATCCCCCTGCTCCATTGCATACTGTTGTAATTCTGCACTTCATGCTTCAACGAACTCTGTGAAGAACATCTGAAGTGCGTCGTATTTGGTAGGTTCAATTACTATAGACTCCCTTTCTAGGCTCATTCAAGGTCATTGGCGTATACAGTGCCTGTACTTGGCATTGGTGTTCTTCGATTATGTGTCAAAAACATTGGTTTGACCTAATATGGCATACGTGTAAGGAAAACTACAACCTTTCATTGAGAAAAATGGGTTTTCGTATATTGTTGTAAGAAACATTGATTAAAGACAACTATAAAGTTTGGTTACCACTACAATAAGTCCCCGCAACAAATCAATTTGTTTCATGTACAGAACAGGTTGTTACTTGTATAGAATAACTCCTTTATTTTCTTTAGTCCATATTGCTGTTGTAACAATCCAGATATTACCAATAACCAAACCTGACTGGTGTTTCTAAATTAACATTCATATGGTTCCTACAATTGTAAAGTTTTCTCTCAGTAAATTAAGGTAAGTAAATAAAATTCATTCAACCCCCTTTGCTAAATTTGTCAAGTAATTTAAAAGTAAGTTCATGCCGAAGCAAGCGAGGGAAGTGCTTCCGGAAGAAGGGGAGGCAATAAAGACCTTCATCCCCCAACGGATAGAGACAAATGAATTTTTTTTTAAGTGAACAATGAAAGATTTTTTCGTATGTGAGGTGTTTTAACGATTTTCATTTCCATACGAATTTAGTTTTAAGAGCCAAAAGTACGTTGTTATTTCATTTTTGACAGTTATATTACGTTGCAATTTAAGGAAATAAAATAAACAAATAGATTGAAGACTTTTACGCATTATGTCAATTATTATTTCATATTTTTAACATTTGTGAATATTTCTGGAATAGGTAGGTTAGAACCATGTTGTTTCGGAGGGTCTTTGCATGTTTTTTTTTATTTCTTGTATTGGTTTACATCCTGTTTAACATACAAAGCTCTTCATAGCACTTTCGATACAATTTAAAACGATATTTTTGTGACATTACATTAAATTTTAATCTGCTGATACTTCTAATAATTCATTATACTTATTAAAGTTCTATATTTGACGCAGGACTGACGAACTGATACAAAGAACACTACGAGAGAAGTTCACAGACTGCACTGTGCTAACCGTGGCGCACAGACTGAACACGATCATGGATTCCGACAAGGTCATCGTCATGCATCGTGGACATTTAGTGGTGAGTCCGTGATGCTTACGTTCCCTGATGCTCAACATTGCGTCAGCGATGCAATATAACAGATTCAGTTACATTACAGGCTTTCTGGAAGATGATAACTGAAGTAAATTCTTTAACAGGAACGAATGTTCACATTCTATAACAAAAAGTGATGTACCAACTTGCGTGTTGCTATTCAACGAAATTCGATTTTCAACTATATACGAACGGTTACGTTACTTTTGATGTGATTTTCGATTAATTTTTTCACCCTTAGCTTCTTGCTTTTTGTAGATATAGAAAAGATAAGTTACCATGCGTTCGCTCTTTGGATTTGAAAGAGAAATATCACGTTGTAATAAATCAATCTGAGCTCAAAACTGGCATCTGCACATAAATGTACAGTCTGTAAAATACCCATTCACTATCAAACGTCGTCTAATTGGTTAGATCGAAAGATAACTAAACAGAAGTCTCGTACTCAAATCTTGACGTGCTGAACGTGGTTTCATCGCATGATTTTTGAGAACGACGAGCTCAGAATTATCTACCAGTCCTTAAAAAATTTTATAAAGTAATTTTCCGAAAATCAGAGTACAATGAAGTTAACGTCCTAAAAAAGTTTGCTTTAAACTTCGATTATGGAGGACACAAAATGACAATCACTCCTAGAGCACTGAAGAATGACATTAGGTGAATCCCTACAGTGGAGAAGCGGTGGACCGTGAAGGGAGATCGAAACGGCAACACCCCGAGAAAACACATTCGCCAACTGTGACGTCCCAACATTTCTCAAGTGAGAAAAATCGGAAACCACCTCTGCCAGAAATCGAACCCAAATCGTTTATTGATGTTTGTATAATACATTTGGAACATGGATTGGAAAATAAAATAATGTAGCCTTACCTATACTGACCTACAGCGGATTATTTTTTAAATAATTATTTTAAAAATTTGAATTCTGTTGTTATTCCTAAGTTTTCAAATCAAAATATGTAAGTCTAAACAAATAACATTAAAGAATGTGACTCAACGCTAAGGAAACAAACTATACCTTTCTTACAACGTTGATAGTTTACGAACATTTTGATTGTCGTACTTTATCACAATGTGTTGCTCAACAGGAATTCGACCATCCTCATATGTTACTGCAGAATACTGAAGGAGTTTTCTACAAAATGGTGAAGAAGACAGGACAACTTGAAAATCTGGTTAAAGTAGCTTCAGAGGTATTTATAGCAATATTAAATCTCATTTCTTGTTCACATACAAAGTAGGACAAATGATACAAAAGCAGAAATTGGTTTGATATTAAAATCTGCATTGTTATTGAGATTTTTCTGAAACGCTGTTTGAATTTTAGTGACCCCACTGGCGGCGATATATTATTAAGGCTGTAAATGAAGATATCATGAATTACTTGCTGGAATCTATAATATTACTCATAAAAAGTTTTACAGTTTAATAAAAAAACTTGTGAAAATATAATGCATTTTCGTCACTGTAACTATTTTTTAGTTGCGGAACATTTTAATAAGGTTGTATGTAAGATTTAAGTTAGAATTAGTTGTATTATTTTTGTAGTTGAGTGAGTTATTACTATGGATAAGTAGTAATTGTTATACGAAAACCGTAAAGTAAATTAAAAAATTCATTTTAATGGCTGTATAGAAGTAGAAAAAAATATATTTTTGAATGTATACATAAAACAATGATTTTTTTCTGCCCGGCTGCCTTAATGCTTTGCTTACCAACGTATGTTGTACAATTGTGCTATTATAGTAAACTTTAAGTCCGGATGAAACCTGGAACGGACTGAGAAATTCATATTGAATTGTTTATATAAAACACGCACACTGATGTGAAGTTAAGATTGTGGTAAGTCAGTCCAGGCGCCGTGGTAAACTCGAGTGTAGAATCAGGTTTGAAACTCCAAAGCATCCATTCTACTGAACTGAATGTTGATGAACCGGTTTCAATATTGAATCCTGTGGGCAGTAAAGAAGGCTTCAACTAGTCTGAAAACAAACTGAGACTTGTGCTCTTCTTACTGTTCACTGAAGTTGCTAATAAGGATAAAGTTACATGTAAATACAATGATACTTGTGCCCTACTAAACGCCCATTAAACTCTTAAAATTAAAACACAAGACTCAGCAAACAGTAGTTAGATTGCACCTTTCTTAACATCTTTTAACTTGTAAAAAAACTTCCTGCGCAGTACGGAAATATTTTGAAACCCATACACAATTTTGGACACGTCAGGTTGCACATAGTGCAAATGTTTAACGCTATTACTATACAAACACTTCTGGTAAATATCTGTTTATATTTGATCGATTTCTTAAAATGTACAGAATCACTATTGCTTATGTAAGTGAAATAATTTTAACATGCATATTTTTAACACTTCTGTACAGCGGTACTTTAAATTTATAGATAATATTTTACAGTGTACTTCGCTTATAGAACGAAATCGGCTGTATTTTTGCGAACTAGGCGGCAAACATTGTTCTTCTCATCTCTGAGCAAAACTAAATATTGTGGCCTGTGTTGGACTTAGACTTAACTTAAGATTACTTACATAAATACAGGCGTTTTCTGGAGACCTTCGTCTTTGAGTGTTGCCTCTACACAAATTTAGAGGGCGAGGTACATAATTCAACGCTAAAAGCATTAATCTACAAATGTAGGTTTCTTGAAGCCAATTTGCGAATATCAAACAATAGCAATACTAGATAATAGTTTTAGCCAACGTTTTAAACAAAATTGTTTCCAGTGTTACGAACTTCTGAGGCACAACGCCGGAACCTCGTGCATTTAACTGCGGCGCAAGAGATCACGCGTAACGATTTAGTAATTATGGATAAATGTTTACTCATAAAGTTGGCAAATACCATTATCTAGGTTTGTCACTGAGTATTTTATCCATATTGGCTTCGAAAAAAAGCGTAGTTTCAATTGATGTTTTCAGCGTTCATTTATCTACACGCACTCTTAAGGATGTTGAAAGCAATATCTTGAAACTGAGTACATCGTTATATCCCTCCGGACACAATGTTGTATCGTCCATTTACCTTAGGAATTCTTACGTGCATGTATATTACTTCTCAGCAGCACAAATAATGATCTACGATAAAGCGTAATTTCGGGAAAATGTTTTTATCATATTGTTCTAAATGAATCTGCAATTGCTGTTATTTTTAATGTATTCACTGTTCTTAATCAAACAAAGTTTGAATAAATCCCCTTAGGATGCTGTTATGAATAAAACTGATGATGTACAACGCAAACATTATGTAAAAGACGTATTTGTAACTTGCAAAAGAAAAATTTATGTATTTGACGTCTAATCTTCCATTATTAATATCTTAGTAATTAAGTAATGTAGAGTTTGGTTTTTTTACTGAAAATAGGTTTTCATGCTGACGCATTATCTTTATTCGTAAAAAAAAAAATTAGTTTTGTACATAATACTTTTGTGTGTTTCTAATTAATCATTTTTATGTTAAAATTGTAACTAAGTGTACTGTCTATTTTCAGAGCTACTGGAAACAGAAAGAAATAAGGAAGCAAAGATGATACAGTTCTGTAGGACGCAGCAAATCTACTAGTTTGTCGTTAGTTGTCGATATCGTAATATATCTTTAAGAAAAAAATGTGCTCGTATCCACAAATGATTTCAGAGTACAAAACAACTTTTTTTATGTAACGTTTTGCTATTTCAATGAATAAATACACCTTCATTCAAAATACTTCTGTGAAATTTTTTATCGTTATCGGTACCCAGAACTGCTACAATTGAAGCTTTCAATAATAACTTCAGATGCCATGGGATGTACTTTATCAAAACTACAGTTATCAACAGCAGTGAAATTCCAATACGATATGTATTTTACACTTGAACTTTGTAACTCTGCAGGGGGATTACCTACAGGAGTACAAGCATAAGTAAAGGTAGAAAATCTTTGCAGGAACTTATCACTGAGGGAAGGGAAATTTTAAGTTAATAACGTGATTTACGTTTTTAAATTGGTTTATGTGGGCGGTCATCAATGATCAAAATTTTTCAATTAAAATATGCCCAATTTCCGTCGTACAAGTTAACAGCACATATTAATTTAAATTTCTTGCAACAATTAACATATAATATATACAAATTATTTAAATATCTGAACAATGACTAGAAAACTCACGTGTTTATAGTGTCCACAAGGCAAAGTTGCATACATTAATAAATATGAAATATGCTATTTTCTTGAATATCATAGCAATGCTCGTAGGACACATATCAGACCAACAGGGCCATTTAAATACAATGACTATACTAAAATACAATTTTGTTTTCCTTGTTAATTAAAAATAAATATTGTATTCCCAAAACAAGAAAATTTTGCTAATATAATTATGCTAAATATTGCTCAATTTTCCTACTAAGCGAAATGTGTAAAAACACATTTACTCTAAATTGATTTAACGACATTACAAGTTCTAAGCCAACCAAGCATCTCCACGGCAGTCAATATAGCTACGACTAAGATTCCTAATCAAGGAACATCAAATCTTCCAGAACAGTCTTCTCGGAGGTAGGGGAGCACATGGTGGCGCTCGAGAGATGTCGCGGCAATCAGATGAACTACCAACAGGATTGGCATGCCTGCTAAGTGTCAACAGATGCAGCTGATGTCTGAAGCAAATCTCGAATGAAAGTGTTGCGAGAAATCATAACTCGGCTGAGCTTCGGCAATATTCGGGTGCACTCGTCCACATGGCTCCAGTAGCCAATCAAAACAGACCCAAGCTGGAACTAGGCTTGTTACCAACAAGCCAGGCTATCTTCTACGAGCGCTTGAATGAGGCAGAACCCACGCTCGTCATTATGCCGCGAAACAGTTGAATACGCCGCCTTCCATCAGATACGTCGCACTAGCGGACCTCTGTAGAGCAATCAGTAGGGCCACGATTTTGTCGCGAAAAGATTTTTGCCCCACTTTGTTTCAGTGACTCACGTGCACATCGGCAGTTCTGTTTCAAGGTTATTGGCAGCGTGTCTTTGTTCAGACACGTTTCTCGTTTTACTGCACCAATCAGAATAAGATTATTGTGAGTCTGTACGTCTATAATTTTCCAAGGCCAGTGAGAGTAAAATCATCCAACCACAGACGATGTAGCAGAGCTGCAGGTGTGCACATGACGCAGCGAAACCAAATGTTGCAAAAATCTTTTTGCCATAAAATCGCGGCTCTAGCAATCTGGTAGGAAACAACACTTCCAAAAATTCTTAACAACTGTCTCGACTAAATTGGGTTATATGTGTGTTTTTGCCTTAAAAAAACTAACTTGCAGTGTATTTCTTAATGATTGCCAAAAATTATTTTGGTATCGGCGATTAATTGCTTGGGAAGCAGGCTTAAAATACTACGTAATCAGTCAAACGACGTAAATATTTCCAGTGTTTTCACAGCACTTTCTGCTGAACACAAAGTAAAGTCATCGGACAGTCAGTTTGATTAAGTATTTGCTTGATTATTCATGCATGTGTATGTATGTTACAGGTTGAGCTGAAACAACTATTCCAGAAATTAAGTGGTTTAAATACTAAAGTGGCGGACAAAGGTGCAAATTTCAGCGTAGGGCAAAAACAGCTGCTGTGCCTTGCCAGGATCATTTTGAAGAAGAACAAGATCCTAGTTCTTGACGAAGCCACAGCTAACGTATACCTCGAGTAAGCTCAAATGAGGTATATTCTCGTAACATTATCCGATTGTAGTTGTCCAGATTTTAGAGAAAAATGTGTGTTTATATTTTATTTCATAAATATTTTCGCATATTCGGAATCACAATATCTCACATCATCTAGAGAGCCACTGGACTTGAAATGAAATCCAAGCCATTGCCAGAAATGTGCAAAATTCTTGTTAATTTCTGCCAGCAGTCTAGACAACAAATGACTGTAGACTCGTTTGACATCTTCTGATGGCTGACAATATCACAGCCTTCCGGGTAGAATGCAATAATGAATATTTCCAAGTAAGTGTGGCCAATCTGTAGTCACACATGATATCACATAGATGCCCTTGGTCAATATAGTCACAGACTATGTTGTGGTATATACAGGGAATTGAAACCTAGATTGTCGGTAAATAACCTAAATTTTGCAGGTCCATAGTCATGGCGTGTCAAACCCAAAAGTAAGTGAGAGATTTTGGCCAGCGCTCAACATCGAGGTCTTCAGCGCTGGTGTGGGTTACATAAGGTGAGTATGGAGCAGCGTCGGAATGAAGGGACGGGGGAAACGGGAGATCCCCGAGAAAACCCACCGACAAGCGGCTTCGTCCAGCACTATTCAAACCCAAAAAAGTTGCTCAAAGCTCAACAGCATGTGTACGTGTAAACAGCGATCAATTAATGAAGAAAATAAAACACATAAAATGATTTCTTAAGACATACCTTGTCGCTATTTAAGATACTAAAATGTCATTACAAATAGAATATTGCTTCAGTTACATACAACAGCCAAGTAAATACACGTACTCGCAAACGTTTTGGAGCTATTAAAACATTTAATTGGTGTGCGTCCATTAAAATCGCCCTGATATTTCATTATACTTTCCCCGGGAGGTAGTTCAACACGCGTAATTTAACGAAATAATATGCACTTATTATCATTAATATTGTGGCTAATAACTACGTTGAGAAAATAATTTGAGAGAATTTATACACAACCATGTTAATTTACACTTTTAAAGCCATTATCGTAGTATATTTTCAGAAAGCAACGTATATGTTGTGCTTGCTCCCTATCTTCAATCTTTAATTACGATTCCGCTTTTTCTGTTTAACTAGCACATTTCTTAAAGGAAAAACGTTTTTTTTGCTGCTAACTAATGAATTTTTTTACTACACTGATTTTTGTTATTAACTTTTTTTAATGTTTTTATTGTTTCTCCAGTCCGAAAGTATATGTACTTGTGTTGGAAATATTTTCGAATTCAGTTAAAGTTCTAGTTCGAAATTCCCTTATTTCAACTTATTTTAGGCTTAGTTTTTCTTTACACTTTCCTATCGGTTACTCTAGACCAACTATTTTTTCTTTGACCCTGAAGCTACCACAGTAACTGAAAGAGAAGAACGTTTCTTTCTGTTTCCCTGAACCAATCTTTCCAACGATGAGTTGCACACATGACAATCTCCCATGGAAAAGAAAAGTACAAAATCAAGTCCCTGCCATCTGCTGGGCCTTGTGCGGAATGTATTACCCAACCTATGTAAAAAAAAACCACCTCGTAGTGCCCAAAGTAACTTCGGAAAATAATCAACTGAAATACTGACGACCAACGCAAGAAAATCCTGATATACTCAAAAGGATGATAGCGATCGAGAGGCAAACTAGATGAAGAAACAACCCGAGTGAAATGGATGCAGGGACTGGTTGAAGATGCGTAGCCCATTGTAGAAGACAAATCTTGCCCATTTTACCTACCAGACAACACTCCAAACTTATTATTAGAGACCTGAAAAATTCGCGTTTTATTTTGGCCCCAAGCTAGAATTCCAGCAACTGTAATTTCGTACCACTTTCGCAATTGGGCCGTGACTTATTTGACACCTCCTGTAAGTCGCTTAGCCAATAGTACAGAAGCAACTAAATGCAGGCCCATATCACTGCGTCATAGAGTAGCCAGTGAGCAGATAATGTCTGCTTGAATACACACATGTTCTTGGAGGCTAGCCTACACGTCCTTGAACCCGCGAATTTCTCCCGTCTCTACTTATTATTCAAATCCCCGTCTAATACTCAACTGTGATGCTTTATGTGTAAAGTTTGTGTATATATGTTTTAATTTTCACCATTATGAAATATCAGTTCCCAAATAAACGCGCTCGTTAATAAATATTTTTTTTATTGTCACTTTAGCGTGTCCTCTCAAGGGTGATCAAGGCGATAAAATCATTATTTTATATTTCTATGAAATAGTGTTAGTTTTGTAGACGATACTTGTGAGTACAGTGACTTACGCAAGTGAAATAACATGCCACGGGCTACGTAATAAAACATTTTTAGAAAACCCGTGAACTATTTTTGTATTTTAAAAAATTTTGACTTTTCAACTTTTGTCGTATATAACTGCAATTTTTTTTTAATTAAAAATATTACGTTATGGTCTTTTATATACTTAATTGCATAGCTCATGGACGTGGTATGTAATAACACAGTGAATCATTTTATTCAAGTAGGTCAGTTGGTATCCACTATTTGCACGGCAGCAGAACCAGCAAATTTTTACTTTGTCGCACCATGACGAGAAAACTATGAAATATAAAATTGTTTTGTAAGAGGATAATGTACACAAATATAGTCTACAAAACTAACACTATTTAACACAAATATAAAATTATGATTTTATCGCACTTGAACGTCCTTAACAGCACAGGGTCTTGGTAGGGGAAAAAGGTAGGAGTCGGTCAGGGCCTGTTTTAAGAAACTACCCCAATATTCGCCCGGAGTGATTTCGAAAAACCCTTCAAAACCTAAATCGGGGTGGCCGGAGCCGGGGATCAAATTCAGGTCCTCCCAAATATGAGGCTAGTATTTTAATACTGTTCCACCACACTCGGTGCTTAAGTTATCTTATTTCTGATATTTACATTGAAGCAAAATGTTGTCCTCGCTCTGTCTAACCTTTGCATTAATTTACACGTGGAGAGTTCAATCTCTCCTTCTGTCTACTCTATCAATATATTTCTCTCACAGCAACCCTCATCTCGGAGTCGGTCAAACCGAACCTCCTTGTTCACCTTCCTTATCCCTCATCGCTTTACTGGTCTCTTCACTTTGTTGTTCTTGCTTCCATCTTTCCTATACGCCGTTTTAAATACCCAACAATAACTCCCGCTATAATTATATGCCAGCGCGACCGCCAATAGAAGTGTCTTCGCACTCCAGTGACATCTACAAAATTAAGTATTCAGAGGATTCCAGCTGAAGGACGTCACTTATCAGCCATTCCTGAAGTGCTTTGCACACGTCAGGTAACGATGCCAGGTGCATTCTTCCATTGCCCTCGAGCAGTCGTCTAAATGCGGAGAGGTGCGGGAGGTTGACGCCTTGCCTCTGTAGCGCAACGCCTGACATGTAACGATATGTTTTTTTTTTTTTTAAGTAGCTTTCAAACCTTCTTACATTATTATTTAATGTTAGTTAATGATTGTTGGCGTGTCTTTTGTTGTATGAGTTTATTTTGTAGTTCTCTTCGAAATAATGCAAGTATATTAAAATTTTGCCAAATTAACACATCTTTACAAAAATTTACTCTCCAAGTGTTTCATGATATAATCTTTTATGCACATATAAGTTACAGATTTATATGTTTTAATAGTTGAGAATATAATAAAGACCTAAAAATAAGTCACATGTGTTTTTGTATTGTTAAAGCCTTGCGTTCGTTATCAACGGTAAAATATTTTTCATTTTAATTACTTTACTGTTACAATTTTCATGCTCGTCTGGCTAAAACAACGTAAAATCTAAACGAAGAGCGTAAGTATGATCGTTATTTAGTACCCTAATTATATTAATCTACACGTATTAACACTTTCAGTATGAAAACTTTTACTCATGTAGGACTGACGAGCTGATACAGAAGACTATGAGGAAGAAGTTTGCAGATTGTACAGTGCTGACTGTGGCACACAGAATGAACACCATCATGGACGCTGACAAGGTGATGGTGTTGAGCTGCGGTAGACTAGTGGTAAGTATGATTATGTTTCATTGTATGATGTCACACAACATATGGACAAAATACGTTGGTCTTCTGCGTGGAAAAATTCTGAAATTAAACCTGTTATCTGCGGGGACAAATATAGTCAAACAATGACTGGACTTTGGGAAGCCTTCCAGACGGACTGCGTAATTCTGTGTGCACTTTGTTGTCATGCAAAATTCGTGTTATTATCTAGAACACTTGATTGACCTGTACAGCCTATTACACAATCTGAGATGTCATTGGTCACTGGCCTGTATGTGATATTTATGTAATTGACTACTTTACGTGCAATTGGTAGAAACATTCGAAATTAGCGTTTTTATTTGGTGGCTGCCTAGATAGACTTCATTGTCATATAGAAAGCAGAGTGCAAAATGTGGATTTAATTGATTGATTAGTAATCTCTATGTGACGTAATTTAGGCGTGCTATTATTCTATAGGAGGCAGATCACTCCAACGTTTAACCAGTGGTTGCTCGAGGGTTGTTGGCAGGTAGGGCACACGTTGGCGAGAACTGTACACTCGTGTGAACGCGCTACCGTATACCGATGACTAGAAACCCGGAAATTCAGCGTTTAATTTGAGACGATGTTAGATTTCAAGCTCTCGTACACGTTTTTTTCAGCCCAGTTTGGATCACTGTTAGAGCTGGTGATTTTTGGTGAAAATAAATAATCAACATGTTGTTACAATGCCTCATGTGCACATATGCAGCTCTACTTCATGGTCAGCGATTGGCTGTTTTAAACTCTCAACGTCTCGGGGTTCTACCCGCAAGTCACAGACGTATGGTGTCGCAGTAACATTATGCTTATTGACACAGTCAAATGAGCGACGACTCTGCACAAATACACTCTAACAATAGCCACGAAACACAGCTGCAGATGTGAGCGTTATGTAGTGAAACAAAATTTTGTATTATTCTTTTCACCAAAAATCACTAGCTCTATAGATACGGACCCCTGCTTGTCGCGAAAAGAATTTTTCTCCGACTTTATTTCAGTGCCTTACATGCACATCTACAATTCTGCTTCATGATTATTGACAGCGAGTCTATGTGAAGAGCCGTATATCACTTCTCTGAGCCAACTACAATAAAGTTTCTGCAATACCTCACGGCTGTGATTTGCCGGTAGAATCCCAAGGCTCGAGAGAGTTAAAATATCCAATCACTGACCACGAAGCAGAACTGCAGATGTGCACGTAAGGCACTGAAACAAAGTGGGGCGAAATTCTTTTCACGAAAAACAAGGGTCCCTAATACTGGCCTATACTCATCCGAGCACACTCCGTGTCTTCATTGGCTCCGGGCCGTCGTATCTTTGCGTGGCCGCAATACAGGATAGTGGGCATTTCATAGCTGATATATTATTGGTTGTAAAGTACTTCAGGAGCCCCACACATATTGTCGTCCAACAGCAGATGTCATATGAGCACACAGTAACTTGAAGTCTAGTCTGCTGTCTGATAATATCGTAAAATTTGCTGGTGTCTATTTAGCACTCCCAAAATTTAAGCAGATGTTGCAATCGTCATTTTACGTTTCCAGGTTATCATCACAAGTAAGGTTAATTCTTCTACAGGTTGAAAAGAAAATGTGTTTTCTCATGGGAGAGTTAGGCACAGGGAACATTTCTGCCGCTAGTTTCACTGCTATCGCTGAGGGACCAGAAAAATACGAAACCGTAGAAAAATTACATTTAAAGAAGCTTGGAACGGACAGAAGTCATTTAACTTAATTTCAAATTGAAAAGAAACCAATTTCACGTTTTAAATTATCAACTTAATGAAAGCTCTGCGATTGGTCAGTTTACCATACCGACACCAGCGCTCAAGCGGCAGAAATTTTCCCTGTGCCAAATGTATATCATTGATCTTTCTAACTTGTTGTAGAATTAACATTATCACAAGTAATGATATAAGTAGTTCGCTTATTGTCTACGTGAGTGAGTGAGAGTTTTTAGGTCAGCGCATAACATCGAGGTCTTTAGCTCTGGTGAGGGGTGACATGATGGGAGTATGGAGCAGCACCGGAATGAATGGGTTGGGGAAACAGGAGATCCCCGAGAAAACCCGCCGACCAGCGGCGTCGTCCGGCACGATTCCCACATGCAAAAATCTGGGGACTGACCCCGCCGGGAATCGAACCCAGATCGCTTTGATGGGAGGCGAGAGGTCTGACCCCCGGTCACCGCGGCCTCGTTTATTGTCTACGTGACCGTGTGAAAGCCAAATAAGTATAGCTAAGTATACAGAACCGAAACTGCAGCGCGATGTCTTTGTTACAAACGTACCTGGCCGGTTATTAACAAAACGGTCATCTAGAATCGGACCTCGGGGTCTTATTGGCCATTGAATTGGTGTAGAGCATTACCTATTGGCCAGGCCTTATCAGCCTGCTGTGGCTCATTGGTTAATTGACTTCCCGTCATTCAGTTATACAGCCGTAGCTGATCAAGTATTGAGACTTCCGGAGAAATAAATCACTATCAGAAAATTTCATAGCATTACAGAAATGATAATTATTCTTCAGGTCTAAATAACTCGTACAAACTTATACAAACCCTGACAATTTTTCTTAAATAAAATTCACGTAGCTGTAAACAAACTTTCAATTAATCTTAACTTAATGTTTTCAATACTAGCTGTCCTGCGCAGTAGGCTGCAAATTTACGTTTCTGAATGTGATCTTTGAATGTTTTTGCAATGGGGGTTAATGACAAAATGAAGTATTATGTAGGATATTAGCCAATACAAGTGCATGTTGATGAGTTCGAGAAAACAGAGAGTTACATGAAAGGGCTAAGCACGAGGAAATGAACGCCAAAAAACCACAAACATACAAATAATTCCAGAACATTAATACAGTCAATATATACGCAATGTCTTTCGACGACAACAGATGCGACGTTTCGGGAACTGATATTGGTTCCCGGCTTATATTTTTTAAATTATTTGTATGTTTTTAGACTATAGACATTTCTGTTTTCTTCGTTATTTTTTTTTTTTTGTTGCTCATTTCCTCGTGCTTAGTCATATTATGTTTTAAGTGCGTGTTTTCTGCGACTCAACAACATTCACTAGCAATGCCTATATCCAACAAAACTCTTCAGTTTGTTACGTTTCAGAATATTGTAAATAAATAATCAGTTACTGAAATAAAGTAACTATGTTATGCATAAAATAGGTGTTTCTACACTGCTTTTGTAAGGTATGTACTTAAACGTCAGGAAAAAAAATAATGTATGTAACTTTGTTGTTTCATAACACCACTAAATAACTTAGCTGTTATGGTATTAGCTAAATTTCAATCCATGAGACAATTAGAGTTACACGAGAAAGACTAATATATTGTGTCGTAATTGATGTTGTTACAAAATTATGATAACATATATAGTTAACCAGAAACGTATCACACTATCTACGTGTTTGCTGACACAGTTTGCAGAAACTATTTTCTAGGATTGCTCGTTTTTTTTCTGCTATACTGATTATTTAGAGTTATGACAATTTATGATTAAGTTAGCAGAAACTATTTTCTGGAATTGTTCTTTTTTTTTTTTTTTTTTTTTTTTTTTTTTTTTTTTTTTTTTTTTTTTTTTTTTTTTTTTTTTTTTTTTTTTTTTTTTTTTTTTTTTTTTTTTTTTTTTTTTGCTAAATTGACTTCTATATTTCTACAAATGTTAATACATGTTTTTATAGCCTTACGCCATGTATCACGCCTTCTAAATTTAGGAACTTACCTTTCAAATCAGATTATTTATTGTAACTATAAGCACTGAAAGAGGACGTATAATTCAGGAGCATTAGCACTAAATAATTCACTAAGGCAGTACGTGTACTTAAAAAAGTATAATTTTAAGCGTACCAACTCATTTCTTTACAACGTAAGCTGCATTATGTGACTTTGCGGTAGGAATTCGGCCACCCGCATCTCCTACTGCAAAATATCAACAGAGCATTTTACAAACTGGTGAAGAAGACGGGACAGTTGGACCACCTGTCTGAAGCAGCTGCACAGGTACTTTCTGGTACATATAGGAGGTTCGTGATATAGTGAGCACTTTCGAAAGCCCGGCGTATTTTCTATTTACGACCCGGTTGCATTATTCCGCTTCATATAAATGAATTAATAATGACTTCATAGCTACTTTCAATTGTTCATTAAAAAGTAATTGCTGGTCAACAGCGAAATCAGAATTAATCCGTGGAAAATGCTCCTTGCAGCGTCTTCAAGATAAAGTAATAAATTTATTGTTTGCGCAGAACCGCGCTATGCAGTTGTTAGGAACAGAAATTATTTGTTTTAAATAAATATAATTATAAAACAGTTAGGTTTGTTCTATTACAATTAAATAAATTGCAGACTAGTTTTGACGATTCGTTGCCAACCGAACAAGGAGTAAGGCAAAAGTGGTTAATTTTTATCATGTGTAGCCACGGACAGTGATTTTTCAAAGATTGGTTTCAAAAGTGCTCATTTTGTCGAGAACCACACATATCATAGTACTGGTTTTTATAGTATTTTGTAGTTGTCACTTGTTTCTACAATAAAACTGGACCGTTATGTATTAAGAATGTACAGATTGTTCGAAAACCATTTAAATATTAAACTTTAAATAATAATGAAACGTAAACCTTAAAATTTAAATTTAATTACGTCAATACTCATGAGATTTTCATTCTGATCTTCACAGTGGGCGGCTTCCAAGCGAAGTTTATTGTGCTGCATGTAAATATACGTATGGATGTGTAGCTATGGGATGTAAGCTAGTTAGCTAACGACAGTCGTATCATTGTCAACATCTAAGAATCTAAGGATCTGTGGTCGGTAAATTTCGCTGTCCTGCGACCGAAATTATGTATGTACGTATGTAGGTACGTACGTATGCATGTATGTACGTACGTAGGTACGTACGTATGTATATATATATGTATGTATATATGTGGTTCAATTTTTTTCTACTTTTCAAGACAGAGGCTGGTGATAAATCTTTAGTAATTGTATAATTTTGCTATACAAACGCATACCGCTGATTAAGTAACTTGGATCAAATCTATTTTATTTGGTTTAATTACTTTGAAATACTTACCAGACAGCTAATTAGCCTAAAAATCTAATGAAAACAGTGCTTGTATTAAGATGTTTTTCCCTGGCTGTGCCCTGTTTAATTAAGTTTAAAGTGTCACTTTGATGTGAACTATTAAGCTACTAAATGTCACGTGGTAGCATTAGTGCAAGATGTGAACTATATATAGTTAGTATAAAATTTCATATTTTTTTTTAGCAAAATCATACATGAGTACTGTAACAGTTAATTTTGAGGTACAAGTTTTTATTCGTTTGTTTTTTTTACATGAGAGGCAATAAAGTTATTTCACAAAATTGCTACGTTAAATCCTAAGGATGCATTCTGACAATCGTTTATTTTGTTTCAGAGTTACAACTAACTGAAGAATTTATGACGAAAAGTTCTTTCAGTAGTCTTTCTCTACTCGTCTGTGCAGTAGGTTACTTAAGTTTTGTTAAATATTCTTGACTATGGAAGTCATTTAATCTGTGCATCAACTACTTGTGAGTTTGCATTAAACCGTTACTTATTTTAATTATTCGAAATGTGTTTTTTAATTTCAGTTTATTGTATAAGAGTTGACTCCGGTTATACATGCCCACTTGGTTCACTTAACGTAGGAAAGGAGTTTGATAGTTGCCTGGAAAAATCTTCGGAAAACATAACATTTAAAAGTATTGGTTTTTTTATTGTGAGAAGAAAGTATGTAAATATTAAATTTGGCCGCGTTCATTTCGGTGCGATGTGCCATTCGTAACTTGTTATTGTACACTTACCCACTAACGAGCACCGTATTCTCTTCATGAAGCATTTTGCGCCTTCTAAATCCAGAAGTAGGGCTCGATGAGGGTGAAAAACTCGTAGTCTTGACATTATAGGCTACAGATGTGTTGTGGATGCTAACAATGGCATATGACGTCACGAATGGGATGAACTTATCCAGGGTACGAACGCAGATAAGGGCCTTTCAATTGCCACATCGGACATAGCCTTAGACTATGAGAGTTATACTAAAGGGAACTTAGTTGACTTAAGGAGGTAGTTTCTAACATTTATTGATTTCATGTTTGCATACTGGTAACTAATTATTATGACTTTATTTCGAAATTCAGAGGGAGTAGTGACATAAACCATTATTTAACATAATTTTAATACTTAAGAAAGCTGACTGTTTTCTGTATTTACTGATGTGAGATTTAAATCAGTTGATAATTAGTTCATCTTCAATTACGATTACACAGATCAAAACAGTGAGGACAAATATGTTTTAAAAATAATTGGTACAACATTTTCTATTACCCAACTAGCTTTCGTTTTTAAAATAATTAACACAGCATTCATGTCATGGAGGAATTTAACTAGAAACATAATGGAAAATTTAAAACTTAATATTTGTATGAAATAGTGTTCGTTTTATAGACGTTACTTGGGAATACATTTTTCTCTTATGAAAAAAAAAAAATAGCTCATCCAGATTTCCTATAGTGACTTAAGTAATAATTTCCATATTATTACTTAATACGAAACTTGAGAACCAGCAAACATAATAAAATGAAAAAAAATCACATAAAAACTACATGTCACGGTCAACGGCTTGAAGCTCATAAAAACCCATTACAAAAAATTTTTGTATTTCTAAAAAAATTGAAAATTTGCTATTTTTTGTTATTTTTAGCAGTATTTTAAATGCAAAAGATGTATAAGAACAAAATATACAATATTTTGTTTTTAAATAAAAATTCTGAAATTTAAATCACAATTTTAAAAACTCAAGAACGTTTTTAAAATACAAAAGTATATTATTTGACCGTTTTATAGCCTATAAGAGACCTTGTATCCTACAACAACGTTATTCACTGTTAATTTTTTACAGTCTGGTATGTGAGTTGGTTCTAAAGGCGTCCTTAAAACTGTAACGTGCACATTTTGGCTTTGACGAACCATTAAGCACAAATTATGCTAGATAAAAAATTCACAAGAGCATAATTTAGTGACCATTTGTGTCTAAAAAAATATCTGATTCAAATATAAAAATGACGATGAGAAATGCAGTCTATCGTGCCCTTAAGGAAACCCAGGCTACTGAAGAGAATTACTTTTTTTGGTTCCGTTTGTACTGCGTGTATAAAAGATTTCACCGATGAAAACCATTGTGAGTACTTTCTTAATCTCGGATGGAAACACATCGTTACACTTCACTATGATGAAGTCAGGATTTTTATGCAATACACTCTATATAAATAAGTGAATATTCGCTGATTGCCTGTTTATTTTCATAGATTCACGTTGGCTGTTGTAAATATGCGGTAACCTCTGGTAATCGGCGAAGATTCACTGAATCAGACTTTAAATGTCTGTACGCTAAACCAGTATCATTCAACATTCAATGATTTAATTTATTGGAGTTGCTCTATCAGCAATATCTGCATAAACACACTAGTAATCAGTTAATATTCACTGATTCATTTTTACAGTGTACGGTGTGCTTCTTTGTGCCGTAAAATGGGGTGAATAGGGACAAAATTAGAAACCAACCTTCGTCATAAACAAATATTATTATAAATCTAATGTTTGTAAATTATTATTAACTTGCCAGTTTAAAATCACTCGGTTTTTTAAACCGTATATTGGAACTTTTTATTTAACATTTTGTCCATAATTACTCCATTTTACGATACATATAGTCAAGATGTCTCAGCAGGCGGCAAAAGATTGCATAGTTCAAATCAAAACTGGTACAATTTTCCAGTCCTTTGTCTCTTATTTGTAGTATGTAAATAATATTACATACTATAAAAACTATCAATTTTCACCCAGTATGTGTGTTAAATGTTCTTCAAAAATCGGCTTCTTGATAGTAAGAAGCAAGCGTAAACATGTTTTCGGGTGTTATGCGTACAATTAATAGTGTCATCTGCGTCTGAGATTCCTAACAGGTGTTGTGCATTTTATCTGCTGTAAAATTGTCTAGTTCGTATTACACCAGTGATATTACTTAAGTTTCACTGTTCTGTATAACTGCGCCAGATATTATGGTTACACGACCCAAGTCTTATAATTGAAAATAAATTGAGCCTAGCAAAAATACGAGAATGGGCCTGCAACTTGAATTCCGTGAGTAGGGTGCTTCACAATACTGAACACGAAAATGCGTTTCAGGCCTGTGAGCAAGCTGAGTCTGTATTAACAGTATTTTTCGGCCTTCAAGCTTTTTCTATTAGACCTACAGACAATTCGTATCTTTCCTCCTTGTGTTAATAAAAAGTGTGTTAGTTGTAAACACTTCCATTGGCACAAAACTTATTTTACGAGGCAAAGAAAATTTTTCTTTGAACATGAAACCCTGTAAAGTAACTTTGCTGGAAAGGAATTTTTTTTTCTTTTAAAGTAAATCATAATAGTACAGATATATTTGAACTGCCATAAAACAAGTGTAGTATAATCTTTATTGTAAATTTAGTTGTAGTTATTAAAAACAAACTTTATGTTCTGAAAAATAAAATAATCAGTCCTGAACAAAAACAAAAAAGGATAGTTGTTATAAGTTTGACGGCTGTGTCTGTATGTCTGTGTTATCGTCTGTGGCTTCGTAACTCCCAAACGAACGGACCTATTTCAAATTTCTGTGATTGTAAATACTTCTATACTTTTTTAACTTTGTAAAAAAATTTTAATTTTATATGTATAACAATTGTGTAAGTATTCAAGTTTCAAACGCTAAAAATAATACTGAGAACAAAAAAAATGAATATCGATCGATTGACCTTTAAATGCGCCGGGGGACAGCTAAGTAAACAAGAGAGATAGTTAAAAATTATCGAGATAGAAACATAATGAAACGCAAGCCCAAATCCACTATCAATCCAATCAATGAATTTAAATGTAGTCAATTTTTTTTTAAATTTGAGCTTATCTTTTAGAACTGTCAAACAATTTACGTACGTTTTCATGTGATTACATTTTCTGTTTCATGTTTGCTAATTTAAATTACAAATTTTGTTTACTTAGAGGTAACACGACGCATTTAATTTCTCATTTTTAATTTAAGTAATATTTAATTTTATTACGCCGAAAAGAATAATTCATTTACCACAAACTGAATAACAATTATTTTCTTAGCTATCAGTTAAATACTTTTGCCGTGTAAATTTCATCGTACTTGAAATTTAAAGTATAAGAAATCAATAAAATATTTTTATAATGTTTCTTATTGACAAGAACTTTTCAAAAATACTCACCTGGTCGTCGGTATGAAGTGAGGGGGGGGGGGGAAAGTGACAATCACAGGCAACAGTTTTACTGTCTTAAAAGTACGCCTCCCTTTTGCATATCGTACTGTCAAAGAAGTATGGGCATAACACGGTCTAAGAGACCGTTGAAATTTTGAGAATTTGCTATGGCACAAAAATAACACTTACTCGGATATTCATAGATTAATAATAATTGATATACCCAAGTGTGAAACTTTCCTGTATTGTGCAAAACTATGATCATTTCGAAAGTACCAATGGTAATATTTAAGCTTATTCTTGCGAAAATGTATTATTTTCAATTTAGGCCATACACGATTAAAAAAATTACTATAAAATGTGTTAAATGTTTTAATTTTCTTCTTCCTATTGATATCTGTTTCTGGTTTGTGGATGTTTAACTCTGACAGTGCGATATCATCTTGCTCCGGTATCAAACGTGCATAATTTACATGAATAAATTCTTCATTATGAATTCATCTCTCCGATATCTCATTTGCTCACGAAGTTCGCGAAGAAATCTGGTTTTCTAGGATTGCTTTTAAAAACCTACAGAATCAAACAAAAGATTTTATCTCGTATTTATTCCCAATGTCATCATTGTTTAAGAGTGACTTGAATAAGGTACTTCTGTACCCGTAAATTTGTATATAGTGAGTCCTTATTGTATTCCTGTACTCAGTAATTATTCAAACGCGTGTTAAGTTTGAAGCATAGTATTGAAATAGAAGCTAAACATTTATCGACATTATTGATTTTGAATGAGAAGCTGGCATTTAAAACCATGTTACTTAGACATATACAGTTGTACAGGGAATTATACACACACTACGAACTTAATTTGTGATAAAATAGGTTTGATAAAGATAGCCTTCGACGCTAAATAAATTTATCCTCTAAATATTACGAAATACATCCAAAGAAGATAATAATAGTAATTGTCTGCAAACGAACAGCAAGCAAATTCTATATGAACGAAAAATTAAGCTGATGAACCAAGTCGTGGCAAAAGAGATACCCAATGCTCATCGTTTTAATCATCCTGTGAATACAGATACAAAAATTAACTCAACATTTTTATCATAAGGAGAAATAAGATATGTTAAAACAAATGCATTTTGGTGAGGACAAAAAAATACCTCACCGTTGCAGTTGGCAGAAACTATGACTGTGATTTCGTTAAGTCATGAAATGAAGCTACTTAACTAATATTTTTATTTAGCTCTCATTCAGTAGCACAAATGATTATAGTGGGAATAAATTACCGCTCTTTAAAGACGTCGAACCAAAAGAGCCGACAAACGCTTTTTTTTATTCAAATCCCAAACTGATGGGTGAGAGTTAAATTGGGAGTCAATTCACATTGAAAACATACAACCAGATTCGTAGTAAGCTAGTGAGTAAATAAACATAACAATGACATAACTTATTCAAACCGTTGTGAAAATTTTACATTAAATTAAGAATAATGTTTGTACCTTCACTTTTTAACAAACATGTGTTTCACAAAGTAATTTGTTTTTTCATATTCACTCTATAACTAAACACACTGCTAAACAGTGTAAGTTCATAGTTTAACAATCAATTTAAAAAAACATAACCATGTTCCAAATATCGCTCTGGCGTTTCAATGATACTTTATGCACATACTGCTTCTCTACAATTATATTTGCTATGAATAGGCTACATATACAAAATATTTAGTGAATACACAGGATCACTGCATTTCTAGAAGCAGTGTTTTACGTAACACAAGATCATTTGAATTTGGAAATTACATAATGCTCGTGTCCTAGTACTCTATTACACGTTGCCCTGAGGAACAGTGTTGCCAGATACAGCGAATTCTTCTCTGAGCAAGGATTTTCCCCCCTGCTTCTGAGAAACATTTGAGCATTTGTATTGTACTAGAATTGTATGGAGAATACCACATTTTTGTTTCTCATACAAGATGTTCTAGAAATAAGGTTAGATATTTTGACGGATGAATATGTATATTCGTGCATATGTTTTGGTACAGTAAAAATTATAAGTATATTCATACCATAACACAAAATACAAACAAACGCAAATACATAATCTCCTAATTATTTAATTATTTTTATGTTACATAATGCGTACTGTAAAAGGGTGTGACATGGTATATATGAGAACAAATTAGACATTTAAAAAAATTGTTTCCACATTTCGCAGCACTGAGAAGGCCAAATATTTACATACCTCATGAAAAATAAATTTCTCATTTTTGACACGTATAACAAAAAAATCCAAGTCATTCCGTATAGCAGTTATAAGCATCGTTATTTTTTCTAATTTGATCAATGCAGTCAAATCTCTGAAAGCTGTTAAGAAATAAGAATTCGAGAGTAAAATTATTTTTATACGTAGGATTATTTGTAATTTTTTTTAAAGAAATGAATTTTCAACCTTATGTATAATTATCAAAACTCTCTCACAGGATTATTATCCACCGAAATCTCTGCACTTATTTCAAGGACTTCTGTACTTATTTCAAGCAAGTTGTACTAAATTCTGAACTTATTTCAGTTCACTATCTGGCAACACTGCAGATATGTAGCTGGCATGCACACTGTGTTTTAGGCGGCAAGGACAGCCAGCGAGGACAGTGTTGTGATCACACCTTCTCAGGGAAGATGCTGTCGTAGGGAACAAGCTTGGTGACTGATGAGAGTATTTGATTGATGACCTCTCCGATCGCCTCGGCGAGGTACGGCCCCAGCTCTGCGTTCATTACGTCCCAGTTCTCGTTCAGGAACTTGACTGTGCTGTCTCCTGCAAGAAGCAAACCACTCATATTAAGATGGCGTGGTGCATATTTCAGCATTAAAAGCATCAGTCAAAAATTTTACGTTTCTGGAAGCCAATAAACGAAAACAAGAAAACTAGCAGCAATCAAAGTAGACAAAACTTTTTGCCAAATTTCTGAGCAAATATTATTTCTCGAGTAACGTCTTTCTGAAGAACAATCTCTGACGTTGAAACCTCGTACATTTAACTACAGCTCAAGAGATCACGTTTATCAAATGCATCACTCTGGGTAAATGTTTGCTCATAAAGTTTGCAAATATCATTCTCTATGGTTCATGTTTTGTAGTTTTCCCATAGTGACTTTCAAAAACGTGTATATTTAATCTATTTCGGTGTTTAGTTATCCACCCCACACACTCTTGAAGGGCGCCGTAAACCCCGAGAGTCCAGACAAGACCAATAATGATAGCAAATTTCACGTCACAATATCGCTGTCGGACAAATTCATTAACAAGAGGATGTTATTGTGAAAGGAGTTAAAAAGGGGGGAAGGGGGGAAGTATGAGTAGTTGCTTTCGACTGTTTTACACGAATATACTTACTTACACTGTAAAAGTACTGATAACTACAGTAACGTCGACCGCATCGAAATGAGCAGAAGGTCAGTGACAGCATGTATGTAGGTTCGACAGGTCCTGATGCCAACCTAATATAATTTAACATATAAATTCCTATAGAAGGTTCGAGAGGAAGTGAGCACTTTTTAATTCCTAGTTTCTTTTTTATTCTCAGGTAACTTATGCTTTCCGCCCACTTTTTAATACAAATCTATCATTCTGAGAAAAATTAAAATGCATAGATTGTACTACACTTAAAAGATAACATCTGCGTTCACTAGAAAATAGTTTTTTTAATTATTATTCTAGACAAGATGGTCTTCAAAAGTTCTCACTTTATCGTGAACAACCTATATCCTTGTTCTCGTCAGGTCTCTGAGGAAGGCAGCTAGCTACCTTAAGAGCCTGCGTCAATCGTCGTATTGATATTTATTGAATTTCTTTCTTGTTCAAAATGTGTAGAACTTTATTTGGAAAATGTGTCAGTAGGGTCATAGTTTATCATATTACCTTTCATTATGATTTGTAAGGTTAGGTAAGTGAGCTTTACTTCTCTTCGACAGTGACGATATTATAGACGGCGACACACGAGTATACAGAAACTGGGAGGAAAATGGCCATGTTCTCGGTTAAGGAACCAACCCAGCATTCGTTTGGAGAAATTTTAGGGGAAAAAATGAAAATTAAAAAAAAAAAATGACTGGAGTTGAGAATCTAACCCGGGTACTGCCGAATATGAATTCAACGTGTCAAACTTGTGGCACCTCACTCGATTCTTGCGTTACGTGCCTTATACCTGAACTATCAAGACCTAGTTTTGCCACACTTTAAATATAAACAATAAAAGTAAGATAATTATTATCTAATCTTTAAATGAATGAACAACTAATAACTAATACGTGCAAGAATAAGCAAATATTCTTAAAATACATCGCTGCTATAAATGAACATTTTTTCATTAATTGCACTAACTTTTCAGTTATTAAAAAGAGTATGCTCGGTTTAAGATTTCATTCATATTATTACCCAACTGATTTACACATGGTTTGTATGCCAGTGTTGGCAACCTTATGTGGCTACTGTGAAAAAAGGTAATAAGTTATAAATTGCGAAGCCACTTATAAACAACTTTTTTTACTATTATTCTGATAAAGTAAAATTTTTATTTGATATAAGGGCTGGAGTTATATTTACCTTTCACTACAGTACTTGCATGACTGAACAGTATAATAAGGCCTTAATCAGTCCAACAAAATGAGAATATGTTTAAAAAATGCTGGACTGATTGTGGTCCAACTGCACGTTAACAGTTCAATAACTGACACGTAGATTTTTTAGTGCAACGTAAATACGAATTTAAACTAGAAAAGCAATTTTCACTTTTTTTCATCTCGGAATTTAAAAAAAAGCGAAAACTAAAATAATTTAATATAGCGAGTGTTAAGGAGTCTGAAGACAGCAGTTTATTTTATGTAATGGCAATTGACATAAACGGGACTACGTCAGTAGTATAAGGATACAATCTGCAACTGTGACCATGTTACGGCGCATGAACTTAGTTTTAGCGAGCACAATAAAAACACTTTCGTTGTCACAACAATAAGATTGTATAAATATGAGCAAATTATATTTTTGTTTAAAGTTATACTAATAGGTACACGAATTGTATTATTATTAACATAATTTACTTGAAATTTTGTGGTGAAGATAGGTGTGGTATTTTTAACACAAGCTGAAAGTTGAAAAAAATAAATATTATCTTTGCTACAAAGAAACTCATGTTATTTTAAAAGAAAACTTTTTAATACAAAATATGATCCAAAATATAATTTTTCCATATTTTCTTTGCTATAAGGCAATATTTCTTCACCTCAAACTAAATAACTTGGTGAAGTTACTTTGCAGTGGACCATATTAAAAAAATTGTTGTGGCAACGAAACTGTTTTTATTGTATTTCGCGCCATTTTTTACGCGAAGTATCTAAACATATTTTATTAGGCCTGCGTTTATCTACGAAAAAACTCACACTTAAAAACCATGCTTCCATAAATAAAAAACGCAGAAACATTATATTGAGTGCCTCAAATGCCCTTACAATGGCTCTTTTAGGCTGCTTTGAATCTAAAAATACCAACTGAATTTGTAAAAGAGAAAACTATTGGCCTTCGTTGGCCTTTACTTCATACTATCAACAAACAATTGCAGGTAACCGCTTTGAGTTCCGGAAAAACTTCATTCCATTTTAGCGCTTCGCGTGTAGAGACGAAACGGTTCAGCTGGCCATTATGGGAGATTGGTCATTCTCTGCTCGTATTTATGGCTATTCTCAGAAATCAGGGATTACAGAGGTTGTTTTAAGTTTCTCGCTTTGACACAGCATATTTTATAGTTTGTTTCACTTTTTGGAATCCATAAAGCGTGGTTTCTGTTACTTTTATGACAACTGTAGTCGTTCCCATAAATATAGCAAATTTTTTTTATGTGAGCTGTTTTCCGTTACAAAATAATGAAGGTATTAAGGTTGCAACTATTTACGATAATTGAATAAGTTTTTATCTATAGCCTGTAATTTCAAAAATATTTGTCGAGAAAAAAAGGATACATTTACATGGGTAGGGATCAGTTCCCTTATCGCCTCATTATTCCCACGCCTCAAATTCTGGAAATTACAGAACAAATTGTGTTGCATGAATTTCAAAATCTGGATATAAACTTTGTCTGCATTACTAAACAAACCGCGATGATGTTTACAAGATACGAATAAAATTTAACATATTTTTTATAATAACGTACGAATATGTAATGTGAATTATCGATTGATTGTTTGACGATTGACCAAATGAAAAAGAAGTACAAAATAATCCACGAGGAAATTACATCCCGTACATAGGCCAGTAAAGATTAATATATTAATTTACTGTTATTCCCTCAACAAACACCGGAACCTATTTCAGAGGTTAATTCTTGTGGATACATCAGTTGTTTACTCTGATGCGGAACGAAAGTTGAATTACTCCTGTAAGACTTACCTAAAGTTTTGTCTCCACCGAACAAGTTATCCAGGTTCCAGATCATACTCTTCGTATCGTAAGTTAACTTGTGGTCACCCGGGCTTACGTATTCAAGGCCGTCCTCTCTCTTCACCAGGTCGTAGTTCAATTTAAACGAGATATCCACGTCAGCTGTGGCAGAAGAACATACTCAATTTAACGGCAACCCAGTACAAATTAAATTTTACCATTGATCGTAAAACAATGTATAGAAATAAACTAATGGTAATAATATTTCTATGATTTCATATGTAATGTTAAGTGATAAGTAGTTATATTTACTCAAAACATAGTGTACCTACAACCAGCGTCATTAATTATTTTGCCACTCACCTTTTAAAAAGTAATGATTCATATGTTTTTCACCCAACGCCCAATATAAAAAAATATTCTCGTACATGTAACTGTATTAAATACTCTTGACATACTGGTAGTCAAGTAAGCGAAAATTTATAAATTGCATTGCGATTACTAGAAAACAATTTATCACCAACAGATAACAGACCAAACACGCACCGAAGTCTCACCGTGTTATTACAGATATGAATCTCAAGAAACCGCCAGAATTTTCGTCCAATATGTTAATTTTAATAAACTGAACACGGTGAAACTATCAAAAAATAACTTAAGTAATAATGATTCAAAAAATAATTAAGTGAATTTCTTTTAAAATTAGTTTATTTTTACGATTCATACGCTGTTCACGCATTTGTGATCATTTAGAAATGTCTAGTTAATACACACACTAACATTACCAATGTTGTCGGTACTCCAATACAGAAATATTACTCAGAACTTATTTTCTCAAGAAATAAATAGTGTTAAACTTGTTTTTTTCGTACAGTTAAGAATGCGAAATAAATTTTCAGTGGTTCTGACGTCCCAAATGCTAAAACACACATGGAATATTTTTTTAATACATTGTTGCAAATGTAATTTAGTAATGTTCTTGAGATCTGCTCGCTCAATAAAATATACTTGGTTTACGTATGTCATGAACTACTCATCTGTGTGGAAAACACGGAAAATGTCAAAACCAGTTTCTGCTTGTACTTGCAGAACGGATGTTAGAGATTTCCTAGTTAATGAATATGTAATTGACTTACTCATGTTGATCATTCCATCTCCATTTCCCACGATGGGTAACACTAGGACTTTCCCCTTAATCTCATACTTGAATATGAGCCAAATTTGAGGGCAAGTGCCAGCAACTTCAACATTCTTGTTTTTCAGATCAAAACTGTAAAAAATAAACAACAACAATTGAAAGTATACAGCCCAAAAAGCATATATAGTTTAAGCATGAAAACTAATGCTTTTTTTTAAATAGGCTACCAATTAACGACTACTAAATCGTTAAAGAAAAAATCCTTATCGGGTAGATTTCGGTAGTGGTATATTTTCATTATGCTGTTCATAAATATGAAATTGTTACATAATGTCGTCACTCTTACGCTGGCGTCCGAATTAAAGCAGTCCGTAATAAGTAAAACAAATTAAAACAAAAAATAAAAGAAGGTGCATGCGGAGAGTTTATTAAGGTTTCTTGAAAATCAACCAGTTTCTAGTTTCTTTACGTCATCCGAAGTTATCACAAAATATTCAATAACATATATTGTAAGGCTAGCAGAGAATTTGAGAGACTTGTTGTTTCTTACTTTCTTTGTAGCAGCACAAAAATAGTTTTGTGATCGCGTATGTACTGGACGCACAATAACAAGTCACAGAAACAAATTCGGCTAGTGGTAAAAAGCAATGCTGTAAGATACCCAAACTGTATAAGTTTCTAAAATAAATAATATCGACAAAAAAGATATATTCACACAAACATATATACATAATACAACAAGCATCACGACCACTTGTTAACGTTGTGGAACAAATATTAGAAATTTAGTTGGCCATGTCTAATAAGGTCTTTCTATTTTTTCCCCAGCAGTCTCATTTCCGTTGTTGTAGTTAATTTAACTCAACTAAATCCAATAAACGCTGCAGAAAAAAATAGTTCAAAGACATGAAAAGATAAATATGTGCCAAATTCGGTAATTCTACTGGCATGTATTTAAAACGGCTGTTGTGAACATTAGAATAACCCCTCGGGTGCCTACGCCGCAAGGGGAATCAACCAAACATGTTAGAAGGGTCCACATCACGGTCGTAGAAGAACAGGTCTGGACACTCGCCTATCTAACAATGTATTTTACTTGACCCCCTTGTTGTTTGGCTGCAGTTCACCAAGTTACCGAGAATGTTGTACTTTTTGGCGCTGTAATCCGGGTGGTCGGACTCAAACTCCGTCCACTTTTTTTCATTGTTAAATTTATAAAGTAAATAAAGATTGCTGGAGAATTTTCTTAAAATTTGAGAGCGAAGAAAGTATTTCATATATTGATAGAAAATACGTTTTGATAAATTGTTTATTTTAGTGGGGAAGAAGTGGGCGGAGTTAAGTCCGACCGCCCTAACAGCAGTGGCAAAAACCTATAGCATTGTCGTGAACTTAGTGAACTACAGCCAAACAACAAGGGGGTCAAGTTTCCAGGCAAGTGTCCAGACCTGTTCTTCTACGGCCGTGGTCCAGATGGAGCATGTCGCCGTGAATTGTAACCAAACAAACCCTTGACATGGCTTGTATCAATATGGTCGATTAATTAAAACATTGAGGAAATATTAGTTAGGAGGTGTGTAAACAGGGCTAATATATAGAGTTTTCAACCTAAAACATCAATTAAAGAGCATAATACATTAATTTACCATTAAAATTACCAGTCTGATGTGTACTTTTGAGGTTAAAGCAGTATGGCGACTTGCTAATTTGGTGGCTACCACTCCCCCCTCTTGGCTTCACTCCCCTTGCCATCATTCAGACCTTATGCTACCCCCGTGGAATCAATCCTTAAATTTTATACATCAAATAGAAAGTCAACTCTTCTGCTAGCTGCCACGAATCTGTACGTATATAATATCACAGAAGTTCCCCGTCTTACACGGGCTTCCAACCCAAAACATCCTACCAGGGTTCCAAATAACTACACCAAGACAGGTTGTCAGAATTCAGAAGAAATTGAATGTGAATGTCTCAATAGGACGGGAAAACGTAACAACTATGTTTAATTATTTCTCCATGGCCATACATTTACTTTTTACGCCTTATTGATACGTTTACCTCTTTGGGCACGGGCTCATATATATATATATATATAAAAAGAATTCTGACCATGGCCATAGAATAACAGGTCTGGACCAGATATTAGAGAAAAGTAGATGGAGCACAAGCAGCCGATTCGGAAGCCAAGCTGATTTTGTTTATTCAGGTTGCAATATGGCGGTGTGCAATCAGCTGTTCCTGTAGATTACGGTCGTATAAGAACACGTATAAGTATATTACAAAAACGTATAATATATTATATATAATATATTATATATTATGTATATTACATATATTATATATAATATACATTATAAAAACGTTTAAGGACACTCGCCTATCAACCAGTGTATTTTGCTTGACCCCCTTGTTTGGCTGTAGTTCGTCAAGTTACCGAGAATATTGTATTTATTGGCGCTTCAGTTACGGCGGTCGGACTCAAACTCCGCCAACTTTTTTTCCATTGTTAAATTTATAAAGTAAATAAAGATTGCTGAAGCGTTTTCTTAAATTTTTGAGTGAAGGAAGTATTTCATAAATTGATAAAAAAATGCGTTTTGATAAATTGTTTGTCTTAGTTGAAAGCAAGTGGGCGGATTTTGAGTCCGACCGTCCTAACATCAGCGCCAATAAAACACAATATTCTCGGTAACTTGGTGAACTACAGCCAAACAACAAGGGGGTCAAGTTTCCAGGCGAGTGTCCAGACCTGTTCTTCTATACGGCAGTTCTAGAGACAATACCGGACAGCTCTATGCAAATACTAAGAGTAAGTTTGTGAAAAATAACCTAGCGGTATGAGGAGAAACTAACACATATTTTGACATTATTTTTGTATAACTATTTTGTTTTGTTATTTTAACATACTTTATTTTTACGTATTTATCGTACTGCTATAGTTTATTTTCTCCATGCAACGTAAATATGTTCTGTAAAAATAAATTTTTCTTAGATTTTTTATGTTGGCAGCGTACATCTGAACTTAATTAAATGTACGGTGCTGTTATCTGGTGGTTTGACGTGACAACACAATCAGAATTCTCGCCAAAGCGGTCAAGCTGTCTGGTATTGGCAACGAGCTATCTATATATATATATATATATATATATATATATATATATATATATTTATATATATATTTATTTATTTATTTATTTATTTATTATATAGATCGTTGGATATTGGTATGTAGTGTATTTGCTATCTTGGTGTAGTTGTTTGGGACACTTGTAGGAGGTTTTGGGTTCGAATCTCGTGTAAGGCAAGGCGACGGAGTAATGCTGTGATAATATATTCGCACATGTAAGTGGAAGCTGGCAGAAGAGTTAATTTTCTATTTCAAGAACTACAATTTAAGGGTGAACTTCGTCTTGCATAAGAGGGAAAAGGAGTCAAACGTGTTTCCTCGGATTCCTCGAAATCTCTTAAACTTCGTTGGCTATCGCTAAGCTTTGGGAGTGAAAGGTCTTAAAATAGATCTACTAGTCTGAAGACTGGTTGTTTTGTAACATTTATTTTTTCATAGTTTCAAACCTTAGTACATTATAGCAACTGTGTTTTTAAGCAGTCTCGTGTAAGGCTGCTGGTTCAAGCAAATCATGTTTTTTTTTTTTTTTTTATCTTTCTTTTAGTTACAGTGCTGATATCATACAGGAATTAAAACCGGTTAGCGTGTAAGAGATTCGCCACGAAACTCTCTAGCTTACTACCTGCTTATTGCGCTCAGAGATTGGATTATGTGTTTTCCTGTCACGTTCAACCTTGAATTAGGCGCTCGACAGGTAACAGGTGCGTAGTACTTTTCTGCAAACCAGTTCGCTTCGTTGTGATGAAACCCTACGTAATTGCCAAGAGAATTGCACTGAGTTTCCACCTCTCGTACTATCGTCTGATACCAACCAGCCAATCTGAGTTAAGTAGACACGTTTTCTCTGTGTTTCTTTGCCCATGTAATTCAGCTGTTTTATATATGCATCATGTTAATTACTTCGCATGGAATTTTTTCGTAGTTGGTTGCATTCATTAAAATCTAATTGACTTGACATCGTTCAAGGACATCTTGTGTGCTGTGACGTAAGTTCACTGATTATTTCAAAAATACTTGGATTATAAAATTTACTCTCGCGGAGTTAATAAAAGTTGAAAAACACACATGTGTATAAAACAAAGTATATTGAACAAATTTGTGTCTACAAATGATAAATTGTTAATTTTACTTTGTATGAAACAAATAAAACGCTCCGGGTCAAACTTCTTGATTAATGTGCCAACAGATACTTTCGGTAGGAATGTATGACCACATCGAAGGACTTTGCAGGAAATTAATGTGACTTAATTTAATATAGAAATTTTAAATAAGGCCATGAGACATAATTTCTACCGTTTTTACAACAGCAATTTTTTAAATCCTAAACGAGAGCAGGGGCGAAAAACGGTTGCACAGTGTTGATAAAAACTGTGTAAACTACGTTACCTATTTTTTAAAAGACAAAATACACAATGGTTTCTGCTAATTATGCAAAAAAATCCCATTAATTAACTTACCATTTTCTGTCTAGAAAAAAATTGCATTGCACAGAAAAAATATTTTAGAACAAAACTATGCAGAAGTTTTTCGATATCCGCTCTCGTTTAGGAATTTAAAAAAAATACTATCGTGAAAGCAATAAAAATGATGGATCAAGGCCTTAAGTGACACTTTATATATATATATATATATATATATATATATATGGGTAAGTTTAACAAAATATTTTGAACTTTGCAAATGTTCTCCCGAAAAATTTAGTTATTTATTCCGACTCTGCTCGGTATTTCTTTGCGCCCTTCATTTGCTGACCTAATTTAACAAATGCTGCAACACGAATTCACAAGGCTAGAATGATTTAACTACTGAAAAATGAAAATCCACAACGTGTTCCCGCCTTCTAGCAGGGTCACATTGTGTTTGAGAGAAGGCCGGAGGAAATATCAGGCTCGACTAGCGAGACATGCCTGTCACTCGAAGAATGGATGGGGTGAGGGTGAGATGGGTGCGGGGCAGCGACGGAATTGGAGAGGCGGGGAAAGCAGGAGATCGCCGAGAAAACCCGCCGGCATCGTTCCCGACCTTTCCCACATGCTAAAAAATCCGGAACCGGATCGCCTCAGTGGGAGGCGAGAGGTCTGACCCCTCGACCACCACTGTCCCTGCGATGATGAACTGATATATGTTTCTGAAATTACTTCATACGTTATCTTTTTAGCAATAAAGTGTATTCTTTAATAAATGTACTTAAAAATTGTCCACAACTCTCTGAACAACTTCTTTCCTTTTTTCAGGGTCATATTTTAATTAAAGGGTTATAAGAATAATTTTAAAGCAGCCTCTATTCCTATAGCCATATCTGTTAACATCAATAATCTATAATTTATTCACCTAAGCACAATAATACCAGGTAACCTATCTGTGTGAATGCAACTCCGTAAGGTTAGGCTAAATGAAACAAATTGTTTATTGCATCACAACACCGCAATGAAGGTAACATATATTTTTTAATAATAAAGAAACTATCGTTTGTCAGCTAAAAACTTAAAGTTTTCCAAAATGTTAAGACAATAATAATTTTTACTAGTAGGGAATATATTTTATACAAAACTCATTACGTTTCCGACGTTCGATGTGTACATAAGACGTACAGCAGTGTACATAGTGAGGCCGGGTTTATAAACAACGCAAGAACACTACAAACGTGTTTTGTAAAAAAAAACGCAACAAAATATCTGTCGTTTATGTACATCGCAAGCGACACGATTTAACCAACACTACCACTCAAAATTTAAAAATGGTGACATGAAGTTACTCTCCGTATCTTTCCATTACGATTAAGTTTTGTCACTCAGCTCCGTTTCCTGCATATTCGGTTATGCAGTATTTAGAAACAGTAACCAAATAAATGTAAGCATCGTGTATTTGAAAACGCATTCAAAACAAGGAAAAACAAATGAGTAACGAAATGACACAATTACAGCTTCATAAAGACAATATCTAATCGTTTCAAATGTTTTCCCCCCACAAACTGTCTATATAGAAGACGGTAACGTAAAACGGAACGCAAGAAGTTGAAAGTAGGCCAAGTCTTGCGTTTCGATCATGCGTACTTGAGTTTCATGCGTATTTTATAAACAGATACGTATGGATTTTTTACGATCTGTGTCATGCATCTTGCGTTCTTACGTTGATGCGCAGTTTAAAAATCTGACCCGATTCGTTGAGACTGCAAAACAACAAACGTCGTAACAGCGAGTTTGTTCATTAATAGAGGCAATAGATTTTTGGTAAAAAAAAAAATATATATGCAACATGTTGTTTCAATGCCTCACGTTCACATCTGCAGTTGTGGTACGTAGTTATTGGCAGCTGCATTCTGCCAATGAGAATAACGTTACTGCGACACCGCACGTTTGCTATTTGCAGGTAGATCACAAATATGTTGAGTCATTAGACATTATTATGCAAGCAAAGAACCAACCCACATTTTATGCAAGCGTTCGCCATATTTGACTGATATAATCACATGGAATTACATCACCACTTTTGGAGTTATCCAGAACACTAATTTACCTTGTGGGTTTTCGCTGAATTGTTTTTTTTCTCTCGTATGTTAATGAGGGTTTGTTGCTTTATTGCTAGATGCTATGATTTTTTGGTGAAAAGAATCATGCAACATTATGTTTCAGTGCCTCGCGTGCACATCTGCAGCTCTGCTTCATGGTCAGTGATTGGCTGTTTTAACTCTCAACATATTTAGTATCTACCTGGAAATCACAAACGGGTGTTGTCGCAGTGATGTTATTCTCATAGGCACAGTCAAACGAGTGACACCTCTACACGAATGCTCGCTGCCAATATCTACGTACCATGTGATCGTGAGGCATTGATATAATATGTTTCATATTTCTTTTCACCAATAACCATTGTCTCTATTTATTGCATAAGAATTGTTCAGCTTACCTATAAATTCATAAGCGGTTATAAAAAGCTACGAGGGTAGGGTAGGTAGGACAAAATTTCAGCAAGAGGCATCATGCAAACAATTACCTGAGTGAAGTTTACTCGAGTTAAAGAAATCACAAGAGCTGTTTCTGTAACTACTCCTGGTTACCCTGTTAGCATGCCGAAACTGGCCAATAAAGGTGCAAAAAAATTTAACAGAATACATTATAAAACCACATCGAAGTGAAAATGTTTGCACAGTGTTCAAGTAATCAGAGAAACGAGCCCGAAACAAACATGTATATGTTGTGTATTTCGAATTAAATAACGTATAAAATCTGCTGAATACGTTGCATTTAGCGTAATATTCAGCAACTGCTTTAAATATATAGCTCTGTTTATTTCCTGCAATCTTAAAATCCTGAATATCTTACGGGTGTTTAGACACTACTTGAAGCGTTTACGAAAATGTTGTAGGTATAATCAGCTAGGTAGTAGGCCTATTGGCCGAGAGCTCGGATCTGAGTCGATGGATGTTTAGAGGTTTTCCGAGTGCGCATAAATTCGGAGAGTTGTATATTGACGGCCTATTAAAAAATTGCGTCAAAATCTGCCGAAGCGGATATTTCAGTCACCGATTTGGCAGACGTGTACTATTATACCAGGTTAGAACAGTGGAGAATATCATTTTATGTACAATACACGTGTATAGAAATACAATTATGTACTAGTAATGAATGCTGTACTTAAATGCTACAGCTAACACCAAAAAATTTACATAACAATGAGGAATTGCAAAATGAAAGTTCTCTGACACAATACCGCTGGTTTTTTTTTTATTTCTCGAGAGTTTACTGTATGCAACTGAATTTAAAATGTTAAAAGTTAATATGTATAGAAGGTGTAGTAATTAATGATTATATAATTTATTCTATATCTGAATTACGTTCTTTGTCGACATTTTTACTTGAAAAACTTCTCCAGGTTTCTCGTCAAAAAAAAAATACTTTATTACAACTTCCGTTTTCTTCGTGAACACGCGCTGAAACGCTTAACAACTTTTATTTTCTGTTTACACCCGGAAGTCTGTGTTTCACTTTTCTTGGGCTTTTGTTTTCCGTCTACTGGCGGCTAATCTACTCTGCTCCCAAGCAGGGTAGACTTTAGTATCCGGAGAAGATCTCAAGTTGAATATTCAGAAATCCTGCGGGCCGGTAGACTTTTATCGCATGATATTCTTTTAAAGTAATTCTTATGCATTGAACAACTCTACTTCATTTGTATCTTTAAGAAACTATTTCTGATCTTTCTGGTATCATAAAGACTAAGAAAAATAAGGTTTCTTCAGTAGTTAAGCGTGTGTAATGTTAATTACAAAGCGATTCACTGTAAATTTCAATGTAAGTAAACACCGTAACAATTTACTAACATAATATACTCTATGGAGAAGATCCGGGTTCGATTCCCGACGGGGTCGTTCCCGGATTTTCGCATGTCGGAATCGTGCCGGATGATGCCGCTGGTCGGCGGGTTTTCTTGGGAATCTCCGGTTTCCCCCGCCCTTTCATTCCGGCGCTGTTCCATACTCACCTCATGTCACCCCTCACCAGCGCTAAAGACTTCGACATTAAGCGCTGACCAAAATCACTCGCTCACTCTATGGAGTAGATCGAGTAAGGTTTTCTTGGCGCCTTTGTTGATCGACAAAACCCAGACACAAGACCGAGAGAACCTCTTATTTCATCTCGTGACTTCTCATAACCGGCTATTGAATAATGCCGCTGGCTGTGCCTGTACATACCGAGCTTTGCTCAAGACGACGTGGTCCAGGCCGTAAATCTTGAGGTCGCGCATGATGATGTCGATTCCCGTCGGCTTGTTGTCCTTGTCCGCGTCCTCTATCTTCAGCTCCGTGATCGTCATGGGGTTGAGCACGGGAATCCCGTACTTGGAGTCTCCTGTAACCAGCGTTGCCAGACCAACTATCCCAAACTCCACACACACACACCAATTCTAAATTCCCCGCACAATTATATACATTGCTAAACTGGTCCACGACGCTGACAACTATATAAGAGAGTTCACCCCAAAGATTTGCTCAAATAGGCCTAAATAGAAATTCTTATTGTTTAGTGTAAAGGGTAAACATTATTTTCGCACAAAATTCGTCTTTTAACTATCAACGATAATATTCGTAAATGCTCTTATAGGCTGCATTCCATTATATGATGTTCACTTTAAACTGAGCAGTCTACGTTATACTCTGTTTCATATAAGTTTGGACAAACTTGACAGCAACTTATGGGCATTAATTTTCAGTATTTTGTGATCTGTTGCACAATGAAATACATTTTTAGCTCTAAAACGAATCAGAAATGCCCATGTTAGCATTTGTACTGCAAAGTTTGTCTTGTGAAGTGACACAAATAACAAACTATTACAAATTATTGCCCAAAAGTTGCTATCAGATTTATCCAAACTTTCATGAAATGGAGTATGCTTATGGTAAACAAAAACTCTATTTAATTGGGCCCAAAGAGGTTAAGTTTTGCGAGTGGTGGAAAATTTACACTGGTTATTAGTTACATAAAAGTTTTCATATTAATAAAACAGTAATTATGGATGCAAAATGGCTGAAAGAAACACGTAAGCAGTGCTCACTTTATCCTGAATAATCTATACGCACATCAATTATAAAAAATTACGTATTTTATTGAAGTTTCCAAATTGAGCGCCCCACACAAATACCACACAGCCAAATCTCCCACGCTATGTTCCACAAACCACTCGAAATTCAACATATTTTGACACATTTTGGCAACACTGCCTGAAACGTTCCAGGACAGCTATGGCAGGCTCAGCACTAAACCTGCCCCAGTGACGCAGGTGTGCAGGCCCACAAACTTTCCACAGAAAAGTAGGAACTTTTGTAAGCCATTTTGTTTAAAATTACTCATCGAAAATATGTGTTGATATGGCATCCCATGTTCGGTTCAAAATACGCTGAAATTTATACATTGTGTTTATTATATTCCCACTTTGTTTAAATTAACATGTGGTGGAAACATTTAAATGTGCTGAGACGAAGAAACAAGGACTTGAGAGGTGCTCGTTTATGTAAATAACCTGTACTTGTCTGTACTTTTCCACTTCTTACCGAGAAAAAACGTCAGTACGATAAACAAGGCATATCTGCATAGAAAAATACAGTAATGAAAAGTAATTGCTTGAATCAAGTAGTTTTTTCTAGACCATTATTAATTAAATGAAAAAAAACATACTTTAATCTCTCATTAAATAAATATTTTATTAAGTTTTATGCTACTGAACAAGCATTTTTTCAAGTGATAATAAGCTATCTTCAACCATAACACAGGAAACAAAAACAAAAACGAATCTGCACAGAACTCATAAACGTGGAACAATATGTCTTTGCATATTCATTACATGAGCTCGTACAAACGCACGCTTTATTTTATTCTTTGAGTATATAATACATATATATATATAAGGTAAATGTGTTTTATATGCGTTAATACTGTATTTATTTGAACCTGTTTATGCATTATTATTTTCCAGAATGATTGTATAGTCGTGTTTTCTTTGAGTCTTCCTATTACTATGGGTGTGGCGTCAGGTTTCGACTGACGTATTAAATAACATGTCTGAAAATTTGTATAGTTAAATATTTCCTTTCCTTAAGTTTAAATATTTCATACATGAAAGTTGGCCATGAAAATAACTTTAAGCACAAAACTTCTTTAGTATTCAGTGCAGTGAATCTTCACACATAATATTTTTTGTGACTATGTGACGTTTTCAAGTATTAAGTTCTGGAAGAAAATGTTTGCACCGATAATTCAGAGACTTATTCTTATTTTTTTTCAAGTTCGCAATGTTTCTGCTATTCACTGACTTTTACTGTAATATTTCTACTTGTAGTCTATCAATTAAGCCAGAAAAGATCACTTCTTACTATCCTATTTAAATTTACTGTATATAATAACCGACAACCGTCTCGGTTCAAAACATTTTCACGCTAAGCATTTCACAAAGCTAGGGAACTGTTAAAATATTTTAAGATGAGGGTAAGACTCTCAAATAAATATACGAACGCGTTCATTCATATTTAAATCAGGAAACAGAAAAAAAAAATGTAATTTTTAGGATGAATCAGGAAAACTGGGTACACACTGCTTAGTTGGAAATGTCGTGATCAAAACATTAATGAAACAGTCGAAACATACAATTTTATAAACTTGAGAAACAGTGCAAGCTTATGACAGTACTAAATGCATAATTTCAGGTTTTGCACACATTAATTCCTGAGTGCAGGGTTCAAATTTTAACGCAAAACTTACAACTGAATACTACCTCCAATTTATAAAAATCACTTACCCTTCAAGAGATCTGGAATTGCATCTATTCCATGCTTCAATGTGCATTCATCAAAGTTCGGGTCATTTCTGGAGCAAGGCTTCATAAAAGGCACTAAAAGACGAAAAAATACACAAATTATATTCTCAAACAGCACTGCGTGAATATTACATTTTAATAGACAGAGTTTTATCATAAATAAATAAAATTTGTTCTTTCCCAAATGCCCAATATCTTCATGTAGTGTGTAACATAGGAAGAGTCACATCATGTCACTTTATTTCCCTTAACAAACGTTAAATCATATAAAGTAACACAGCGGATCCTCTTCAAAGCTACACATTTTTCTAAAACGTTTTTCAAAAATTTTCTATCGTGCTACATTTTCTCGGCAAATGTCTGTGGAGGAATTTGATTCTTAGAACCTTCTTAGTGGGAATATTTCTCCGTGCTCTCACAATTTGTAACTGTATTTATACTTCACTACTTTGAGTCACAGAAGCGCAACTATTCACTGTGACACACATACGCTAACACAGGAACAATGTGTTATCAAATATTATCATTCTAATAAGATACATTAAATATTTTTAATGGGAACAAACTATACACAATGTACTTGTCTTTCTTCGTTGCTGTGTGTAATGTCTGTGTGTATTCCATGCGTGCGTGTACGCAAAGATTTATTCTCTGCTAAGTAGACTACGTACCTTCCCCACGATTCGAATACGAAATCCAGAATTTTCTTCCTCGTGTGTGAAAAATTTCTCCTTTAAGTTGAGTCGTCACTTTTTTCCAGTGAAAGAAAATGTTCAAAACAGTAATGGAAATTAACTCATACAAGAAGTGAAGTGAAATTAATTGGGCTTCATTTATTAATGAAAACTTTTTGAAATATTTATTTTACAATAAGACGAAAGGGGCTTAGATAATTTCCTTGCCATGTTTTATCATCCGAAGTAGTATACAATAAGGACGGCAGAATAATGTAAATTAAATTGCATCTAGTGTACTGATTTCATTCAATAATATACGTGATATCGTAAAACACTATGTTGCTATAAAATAGAGTACATTGTCAGTAATTCGCCTGACTGACAGTTGCAAATTTACAATTTCTTTATTAGAGGCAACACGTACTCTTTAAAAAAAAAATTTCACTTTATTGTGAACATTCATAAAGACGTTAAATTTTTCGCGGAAAAATTTCAGGCCGAGACAAATTTAAAATACGCATGCATTGCATTCTACTTTGTAATTTGACTGACAGTTAAAAAAGAACAATTCCATCATGAGTCCGAACGAATAACAAAACGTACAGTAAAACAAAGAACAAATGCCGTGTTATCTTGTTTAACGTAAAACTAGCTACTCACTGAAAAATTATATAGACACTAACAGTGACTCAGCCAGGATTTGGTTTTCCGGACGTAGGAAGGGGGGGGGGGTTTCTCCTTCGAACAAAATAAATAACGTAATTACTTCTACAAATTAGTGAAATAATTATTTTGTTTTTAAAAACAATTTGCCGATTTGTAGAACATTACTAAGCACGCAAATAGTTTTGCCATTATCATTATGCAATTTTATGTTGTAAAATCAAATCATCAATACAGCTAACCATCCGCCATAGAATCATTTTTTTTCTTATTCACTTATTTTTCCCATGAGCTATAGGGAGGGGGGTTAGCACCCCCTCCTTCACATCAACGCGTCTTTAGACACTAATACCGGACAGTTCAATGCTTGCAACATGAGACGCAACTATGGAAAACTTCGGTGACTATTTTATAAATTAAAGTAATTAATTTTTGTTGACGCCTATTTTCTGTTTTTTGTGTGTTTGGAGTTCTGTTGTTGATAATATTTGTTGTTTATTTTCTTTACGGCAATGTGTTAATCGTAAAAACTTTATATAGCATATATATATATATATATATATATATATATATATATATATATATATATATATATATAGGGGCAACGTAAATCCGAAAAACTAACAAAATGTAGTGTACAGTTACCTGGTGGCTTGAAGTGACGTCACCATTACGTGTTCTTCTACAGAAAACACTCAAACTTCTCTGCCAGCAATTAGCAGTACATAAAAGTATATACACTTCAGTATGCTTGCAAGCATTCACATCATCACGTAGCATGCGTACATATGTGATTTAGTTGGTCAAATTCCTACTTCGTACGTACGTACGCTAAGTGCTGGTTGTGAATCCAGCTTTTGGTAGTCATAAGAACGCAAGACTATAAAATTATTTTAATAAAATTTTTGAAATTTTTTAACACCTTGGTCAGAAAACTGTACTAACGGTTACTGCCTGGACACCGCGAGCTGAAATTTCATTCTGCCGACAAAAACTGTGATGATGTGCTAGTATTGATTGCCAACTATTTACTCTAACAAATAAAATATTATAAGCTTTTGCACTCGTCTCGTTTCTACGTTAACGTGAATACAATCCCAGAAAACCTTACGTACGTGTGTGCGTGATTGTGAATAAAATACGCAGGGACCAATAGTTTTCACGAAGATATTTTCTCACCAATTCGTTCCAATGCCTTTACGTGCACACACGCAACACTGCTTTGTTGTCAGTGATTGGTAGTTTTAAGACACCAAGCGCCTAATAAAGGGAGCGGTCTACCGCAATTTTCGTCATCATTATTTTATTTTGTATTTGTATCAGATATTTTTTTTTTTTTTTTTCGTATTTTAGACACAAAATGTGACTAAATTTGGCTCTTATGAAATTTTTTTTTATCTCTCGCAGTTTTCGCGTAATGGCTTGTTAAAGTCATATTTTGCATGTTTCCGTTTTAACGACTACACTAAAACCAACTGATATGCCAAACTCAAAAAAATCACAGTGGATAAAGACATTGCAGGCTACAATGAGATTCTCGTAAAATTAAAGAATAAAAATTATTTGTATTATTTTTTAAAAATTTATTGAATTTTTTTAATGTTTATTTTTAGTTAAAGCATTTTTTAAAAATACTAATAATTTTTATTCTTTATTTTTATGAGCATGACATTGTAACCTGCAATGTCTTTATCCACTGTGATTTTGTTGAGTTTGGTATACCAGTAGGTTTTACTGTAGTCGTTAAAACGGAAACATGCAAAATATGACTTTAACAAGCCATTACGCGAAAACTATTAGAGATAAAAAAAATTTCATAAGAGCCAAATTTAGTCACATTTTATGTCTAAAATAAGAAAAAAATATCTGGTACAAATAAGAATAAAAAAACGGTGATGAAAATTGCGGTAGACCGCGCCATGGTCTTCCATTTATTTCAAATAATAGCAAATAACTCGAATAATTTTTAACCATATTCTTTGAGAAAATGTGTGACTGTGTATAGTCATACGATACACAATTTTGCAGAGCGGTTTTTTTAAATTAATGTACCGTTTACTAGCGAAAAAAAATTGAGTTCATTTTGGCTAATTTTGGTAACAAAATATGTGATATTTCAGGTGCCAAAATCTAAAAATCTGTTTTGGTGTATTGCAACAGAAAAATTCAGATAAAGGCCGTTCACTATAAAGTGAGCACTGTATAAAGTTTTCTTTCATGCGGTTTGCAGCCAACTTTACAATTGTTAATATGAAATCTTCCATGTAACTATAAACCTGTGTAAATGTTCCAACGCACTCAAAAGATATCTACTAGTCCAATGAAAGATTATTTTTAATTAATCGCAAGTGCCGCTGAGTGCTCAGTTTATAGTAAACAGCCTATACATACGATGTTATTATATAAGTGTTCAAACTGTAAGAATGAATTTTTTATTTATGTATTAATTTGCGTTAAAAATATAATTTCGAAACCACTGCAAAACTAAAGAGCCAGGCCTAAATGAAATATGTACATCACATGTATGTGGTGTCACAGTGAATTCGTTCTGATTGGTGCAATGAAATAAGTGACGCCTCGACATGAAGACACGCTGCTAATAACCATGGAGCAGAGCTGCATACATGTATGTGTGTATGACACTGAAAGGAAAAGAGATGCGGAAATTACCAGCCTTTTTAGTCTCTGTAGTGCTTGCTGAGGTACCAGCCAATGTACGGAAACAGAAATATAGTGCTAACAGAAACGACAAAAGGGAGTTTTATCATTGTTGCTATCGTACCAGATCTCGGGGCGTACAGGAATGTAAACAATGCCATGTGGATTATAGTAATTGTCATACACTGTAAATAGTTGTACATAAATTTAAAATTTAGAAATGCTAAACATGACGAGTCGAAACTCAGCATTAGACAATAACTAATTATATCAGAAGCGACATAAACTAGATTTTTAACCATTGTTAATGTTCCAGCTCACGGGACGTACAGGCGTGTAAACAACGCCATGTGAAATTTGAGACAATGATTTAAGCAGCGCTTATATTTCAAGAAATGCTGTAATTTGTTTGTATGTCAACTGCATGTTTGGCAGTGTTAAATGTGACGTTACTCACGTGTCAATATCCCCACATATTATAAAATAGGTCATACTAAAGTGCAGTGTAACCAAACATCTACAAGCTTCAACATCATGACAATCCAAAGAGAAAACTAGTACGATAAACACCACGTCTAGTCACTTCTGTTACTAATTATTTATTCTGTGGTACAGACATCTAAGACGCGAATGTACTGACAGGTGGTGTCGGAACATAGCCAGGGGCGTCATTTGCCCCCCCCCCCCCCGCCTGGATTTAGAGTTTTAAGTGTATAAAATTTATTTTTTGTATTTTGTCATTTAAATGATGCTAACTTAAGCACATAAAAGTTAAGTTTTATTATTAAAGTTTCTAATTTATACGTGCTTAATTAATAAAAAAAGATGCAACAAGGTCACTGTCGCCGGAAAAAAAATCCCCCCCCCCCTAGAAAAACCTGAAATGACGCCCCTGAATCTAGCCTACTGGTCGTTGAACCATGGAAAATTCGAAGTTGTGATGAAGACCTCACCTAGCGGGAGCGCCGACTCTGCGGCGGCCATCAGTCCGGCGAGGAGAAGCGCGAAGCGGAACATCTCTCTGGTGTGTTGACGTCAATGCTTCCCTGCCGACACGGACACTGGAGGCGTTGTTGTGTGGGTCTTCTTGGGCGGCTACTCCGGCTATAACAGACGCGGTCTCAAGGCCACCTACCAGTCCTACCCGCCCGGCAAGCAGGGCTGTTTTTCTTTTATCTTGGAAGCTTGTAGCTTTAGAACACGCAGGAATACAGGTGACCTCAGCGTCCATGGAGGCCAGCGAGTTAATTTACTAAACCGCCGCACCGCGGAAATCGTAACTGATAATCATCGCCGACCCAGTCGTCATTACGAGTGTAATTTAACCAGCCTCGCGATATGTGTGCATCAAAGCATATGTTATGTTTAACTTCGTAGCGTAACTAGATTTCCTACTACTAACTGTAGGAGGAAAACGTGTGTAAGACTTAATTCAAGGTAATCATACTCAAGATTCTGGGAGTCTAGCAAACCATAGCATGTGTCAGAGAACGAGACAATTAACCAAACTAAAATCACAGAAACTAAAGTTAAACTATTCTGGCTCAAGATGCAAGTCCAAAAAAATAAACAAATAAACACTGAGAAAGTAGCATTAAAGAATCAGTCTAAATCACAAGAAGACGGCTGTCCAAAATGTATTGTTTTGTTTTCAGAAAATTTATTGAAATGTTTTGTATGAGTAGATATCTCCTCGCCCTTAGCTGCTTAGACGTCAAATTTCAAAACCATCATTCCAAAGGGAAATAGGTAGGCCTACATAACATTTATGTGTGTATGTATAAGCTACGTATGTACATATATATTCATACATATATTGCTTATTTGCATGAATTTATGTCATATGTTATCATGTTTTCGGCACTTTCACCACCAAATTGTAAGAGAATCCTTCTTCTTCAGCAGAAGAAACCAATAAGAATTATTATCAGAGTAAAATCAAGGCCATCATGAAAATTACGTAAAGATCTTGGGATCCCAATATTTATCTGCCAGTACTTCTATTCTTCTTTATATTGTCTCCCTTACAACCAGGAAATCTTTGAAAAATTTACCAAAATTCCCACATAATACAATAACTGCACTTAATTACTTCAAACCAGTAAATACCTTAATTTTTTTTCCAAAATGGGGATTTTTATTCTAGTATTAAATTATGTAATAAGCTTCCTGACAACTGTGAACTAATCTGTCGAGTCAGATCCCAAATTTTTTTCAAAAATAGGCTGAAGGTACATCTTAAAAAAGATACGCCCCTTATTTTCATTGGAAGAATATTTGAACTCTCACATTTAGAAATAACATTAAATTCTGTTTAGTAAGTTATTAGTAACATGATGATTAAAACTTGTACTAACAATTTCCTTATTTTCCTTTATGTGTGTTATGAAGTTGTATTTTACATGTTTCTTATCTGTCGTCACTTTAATTATTAATGTTTATTTATTATTATTGTTATTATATCCATCAACACTTTAATGACTGATGACTTGCAAACTGATTATTTTTTTTCTTAATTTTACTTTTTGTAACTGTTACTGTACTTGTATTTGTACGACAAACACTACTCACCATGTTAGATAATTTTTCAAGATAGTAAATTCTATTGCTGTAGCTAATTATGTAACCAACGAAATTTTTGTTAATTGACTTCTTAGTTTAAATAAACAAAGCTGCCGGTTTGTGATATCTGCTTTCATTTCAGTATTAAAAAATTATCGCGAAAACCTCGAAACGATAAAAAAAGGGGGGAGGACTATTATAAATTAGTTTTAGAATGCAATCTACTACCGACGCCGACACCGTTTCTGATTATGCCAAGAACGTCTACATATCGATCGTCCTGTATGGTTTTTGTTAAGAAATATTTAATTAAAGTAGTGAATTTTTGTTTTTAACAACCCATGTAATATTTTGTGAAGAGCATTTAAACTAAAAATGTATACCCGAGTTACTTTACAACTTACATATTAACTGTACTGTGTGAAAAAAAAATTGCTATCATTTAAGCCCCCCCCCCCCTGCTTATGCCTGAGTTATGTGTGTTTATTGTTTTAATTCCTGTACGTATGTAATGGGGCCTTCCACACACAAAATCATACAGTATATTAATTTTCATGCACGAAGGACAGTGTTACCTAAGCATAGTTGCAGTTTTACCCTAACTTCTCTTATATACAATTTCATTATAATTATCTTCGGTTTAGCTATGTTCCTAATGCACCGCCTAATGTGTGACTTGATTCACTACTAATCTTACGACGCAATCTACACGTAAACGTGTAGAAAGTAATGCATGTTTTAACCTAACATTTTTTATTGGTCACTCCCTCATTAAAAATTTTATCATATATAATGTGTTAGTATGATAATGTTCACTGTGGTTTAAAAGAATTAATATTAATGTAGTGTTTCAGTATTGTAGAGATCCTAGTGCCAACGTGTCGGCCGATATATTCTGGCGATTTCATTTTACTTATTGCTTACTTTCGTCTGAGCTATTTCATTTATTATTGTTACCATTTTAATAGTGGTTAGTGACTATAGCTTTCAGCTTAGTGAAAAAAGCCTATATACAGTTCCTATTCTTAAATCTATTTCTGAGGAGAAGCTGTACAAATCATTTCCCCCTGAATAATGTTTGAAGGTCCAAGTTACATTATATCAGCTGCATGGACGACTATGAATATACAGTTTACAAGGTCACACAGGCTTGGAAATACCGGAAAATAAAAACAATTTGTGGTCTGTGAGGTTGGAAATTTGTGTTGACGTAGCACCAATTTGCGCACTTTGCGACGTCAACTAGCTTGTCAAGCCGATATTCGTTGGGATCACTCAATAATTTCGCATGTGGAATCATGTCAGCTATCACAGGTCTGCAGTACGTCTCTGGCCGGAAGGCTGCGGTGTCACCTGTGCTTTCATTCCGGAGTAGTAATAACAAGAAATCGGGTCCTGTTTGTAACCTTGCGAATGCCAGTGGCAATGGTCAGTAAACAGTGGAAGCAATAGACTAGTAATGTTTAAGTCACTGAATATACTACACAATTTCGGAAATCCTATCCTTTTTCTACGAAGTAGGCTACATGTCTGCAACTGAGGATTGCCTCAAATTTATGTTGGAACAGAAGGTGATTCAGCTAGTGAGTATGTAAATCTTCCCGAAAATCTCATGACGAAGCCCTCAGGATATCTTACTGGCAGCCCTTGAGCTTGGAAACAAAAACATACCTAGAATGGCTTGCTGATGGCTGCATAGGATAATCCTAATACAGTTCTCGCAGGATCTACCTAAGATGGGTAACTAACGCCCCTTTAAGTACAAGGATGGTTTTGTGACCTAAACATGTCCTCATGGGATGAACTCCAGATATCCAAAAACTGCTCCATGGAGACCTCAGAAACACTCAAATAACTTCTTCCTTGGAATATACTTATCATGTCGTCTCCCTCAGTGGTCGTTCTAAATTTGTCCTTTACAGAGCTCGATAGATGTTCAGCGAACCATTTTTAAAAAATATACTAATAATCCCTAAAACATCTTACATATTTTTGAGCACGGAGCTACCTTAAACGTCCTACAAACAAACTTAGGTGTATTCAGATTCCCCAAAAAACTCTTACAGATGTCCGAACATGAGATTTTACGAACGTTCTGGCTGCCGTAACAAAAATATGTATGTATACATAAATATATATTTATGTTCCCCAAAAAACCGGTTACAAATATCCTATCAGGATCTCCCAAGATATCCTAGAAACTACCTTACCTCTACATTTCAGTTCCCCAAAATAACTGTTAACGAATATCGGAGCAAGAACTCCCATGTATGACCTATTAACCTGCCTTAAAATATACACGAAGCTTCCCCGAAATATCTTCTACAGTTATCGGAGCAAGAGCTTACAGGGACATTCTAAAGATGTCCCAAAGATACATATTTTCTAACAGCAAAGTTGGTTATACAACCACTACATGCCATTTGTTCTTAGTGAATAATGCAAAAGGTTTTACGCAAGTGATTTTGAAAGTACAAGTAAGATTTAAAAATTGTATATGCTTTCAAAAGTAGGTGTATGTATTAATTTTGGACAACATTATACTCGCTCTACCTTTATTAGTGTTACATATTTTGAAGATGTATTTGTCATATCAATGCTTACAAAATTGTTGATGTGAAGTTGAGTTCGAAAACGACTTATTTCGGAGTTACTTTATGAGTGGTGTTCTTTCCGAAGGCAGATTTAGAACCACTGAGGGCTCTAGGAGATGAAAACAACTACGCTTCCCGAGGCCGACAAGGAGAGGTGACTTTGCGGGGGTTCGCTGTTACATTCTGCAGTATGGCGATATGAGGAAAACACAATGCGCAGTCCTGAACCCGGAGAGGCAACGCTAAATATTGACCTCAGGGACTGAAAATCGAACCTGGGACCCTTGTTCCAGCAGCCAGGTGTTCTAACCAAATACACTATTTGCTCTCGGCACTGAGTCAAGCGCTCGGACTCTGAGATAAATAGCGATTGGGAAGTCATAACAGCAACACATGAGTATGCAAAACAGTAAATACGAAATTTCTTTGAGCTCTTATTAGAATCCACCATTAAGCTCCTAACTCCGTGGCCCCGATATTCGTTTTTCGTTAGTCGAATGTTTAGTGTTTATTGTCGACGTCGCATTGTGAATGATGACACGGATTTGTGAGTACATCCAGTTCATAGAATGTTTGATCTATACGTCCAAAAAAACTGTTCTGTTTAAATAGAATGTGTGTTGAGTAGTATTGCGACGACATGTTTTCCGTGAGTGAACAGACTGACATGCACTGCATGTATGGTCTTGCAGATGGGAATGCTGTACCAGTGTGTGTACTTTATGCAGAGAGGTACGCTAACAGGCAAGCACCTTGTGAAAGAATATTCACAAAAATATACCAATGTTGCAAGAAACATACTCATTGGAGAGATGTGTTTCCGATACTGGCATACCAAAATGGGTACTAGCGTATATCTAGATGAACGGGTTCTTCGTGATGTAGATGAAAATGCACATGATAACACAAGACACAATGATGTAAGGGAATGTGTTAATCACATGACTGTGTGGAGAAATCTGTGTGAAAATCTTCTGTACACGTATAACATTCAGTTGAATGCATATCGACCAAGTCGATTAAATGGTGGCCGACTAGAGAACTACAATATGGCAGCGACAGCAGAGCATCTAGCAGCCAACTTGGGAGCTACAAGATGGCGACGACAGCAGCTCCTCTAGTAACCAACACAAGAACCAAGTAGCAGCGCCTGTGAGTCGAAGGCCGAGCCGAAGGTTACCGAGGGTGCACGAGCGCACCCGAAGTTGATGGTGGCTCCCGACAACAAATGATAGACGAAATGTAGTAGGTAAACAAGTTGGTGGATGGATACAACATGGCTGCCGTGATGTTATCCAAGATGGCCACAGTGACATCATCCAAGATGACCGCAGTGACATCATCGGAGTCAAAGGTCAACTACTCCTACATTCTTATGATATCCAAGCGATGTGCCAGAGCTGACGTAGATGATACCTCGTCAGTTATCTATGAAGAACATTGGAAAAATCGATCAGTGATGGCATGATCGTAGAAATTCTGAAATTTTCAATTTTGCCAAAATCAACTGTCATTTGTAAGTCCTATTTTAACAGTTGAAGCTATCAACCCTGCACCACCAATGTTAGTGTAATATAAAAGTTTCCAGTACCTTGCAAGGCCAAATAGTTGAAAGCTTTTCTGCAAGTAAGCAGTATAATTTAACTATAGTTAGGGGTATCTACAAGGTGGGTCACTGACACAGGTTGCATCATTTCATATTGTTGGAGGGGGTAATTGTAAGAATGGTTTCTAAAATCATAAGTTCAGAGGGATTCTTACGCGAAATAAAAGAGCGATGACATATTGCTTGGATGGGAGAAATTATTATTCCTCTTTGGTACAGGAAAGGAGAGAGTCTGACGGCCAGGGCAGAGTTGGGAGAGGTTGGTTTGCGGGAGTAGGTAGAGGGACCAAGTAGCCATGTGATGTGCAACCATCCATCTGTAGCTACAATGTGGAGCAAGTGCACTCTCTCTCTCTCTCTCTGTCTCTTGCCACTAGTGTGGCACCGTGAGTTATCTCTTGGTCGTTCAGCAATAAAGCAGACAGGCTTGTTGAGGGTACGCCTGGACATATGTAAAATGCGCCCCTCCTCTAACACTGTCTGCATACTGTATGAAATCATCTACAGCAGTAGGTTATCCACCTTCGCTGGGTGCAACGAAGGGGGAGATAGTAATGCCTCTACTCCTGGGCTCTACCAGTGTCACTGTGATGCCCCATAATATTTAGTGATAAAGAATTGAAATAGCCAGTAGGACAGTATCACACTTGCCAGCAATTTGGCTTTGCTGGCCAGCAACATATCCGAAACACCCACCGCCAATCAACATAAGGCAGCTGCCCTGTTAACCGGCAGCCAAGCCAATAGGAAACTTAGTATAAACACGAAGAAGCCAAACAGACACGGGGCTGTTATCAACAGCCTCGGGCAGCCAATAAGCAGCGAAGTTCGCCCCTGTTTAATTAGTTGTCCGGTCATTGCACATCTATATTACTATTTATTCTGTGGATGGGACACTGGGGCGCCCACATAGGTCGTACAGGTATGAAGTTATATTTCGGTGGGTGGAGAGACGAAGTCGCTGATGTCGCCGCCATCAGTGATGTCCAGTATCACACCAGATGGAATGGCCCAGGGCGAGCAGGGGACGAGGCAAACAACAAGTGTGCCAGCTTGGCATCCTGTGATGGCTGCTTGCTTCGTTTAACATCTGCTTCGTCGGCGAGGAGTGGCGGAAACATACATCCCGGCGCTGATATAGGTGCGTCGAAATGTGTCACCGCGAAGTGACCGCGAGCGTGTGTTTACGTGCACTGATCAGACCCAGAAATATCCCCATCGTGAGCGAGAAAACGAAAAAAGGGAACAGCAGACCAATGTGGAACGAAGTAGAATGAAAATGCATGACCGCAACAATGGGAAATTTGGGGGATACAAAACAGACTATTCTAAACCACCCACATACCTGTGCCATTGCTGTGAGGGTGAAGTGTACCATTGGCACACATAGTGCCCGAACAAAGTAGCTGAGAGACCTATGTTATCAAAGTCGGGAAACGGGAAGTCGGGGCAAGGGGGCCGGATGTTACCTTTACTCCAGGAACTTAAAATTTTACCGGACAGACACATACTCCAGAACTAAGAAAATATGACCCAGGTAAACCACAGAGTGTCGCCTATGCTCAACAGTACAATGCAGAGTGTAACAGTGTGCATGCTACAGATGTGTGTGCAAACAGTGTCAAAACCGAATGCAAATCCGAATATCAAACTGAATTTAATACTGAATGCCAATCCGAATGCGAATCTGAATACTCAACCGAATGCAAAACCGAATGCAAATCCGAATACCAAATCGAAAGCAAATCCGAATACCACACCGAATTGAAATCCGAATATCAGCAAACCAGATGTAATCAAACCCCATAACGCATTCTGCTCAACCACATTCAAAATTCGAATCAATGCATGCTTCGCATTACGGTTATCCTTAATGGCCACAAATGTAGAGCCTAAATTGACACCGCAGCCTCACACAACTTTGTTAGACCGAATTTTGTTGATGCTAAAATTTGAGAACTGCTGTTCGGACAGTTCAATTAGCCATAAACTTACAAACCAGCGAGACATTGGGCGAAGCCGAAATCTCAGTAAGAATCCGGGACATTACAACCAACACGACTGCTCTCATCACGTCCGAACTCAGAGAGGACGCTATATTGGGTGTGCCATGGTTAACAGAACAAAACACAGTTGTTGAACCAGCGGCGCACAGAATCCACTTCGTGAGGCAGGAACTGCGAACAGTGTACAATCTGGACTCCAAACCAGTGCACCCAACTACACAGGTGTTACTGGACGAATTGGACCACAAGGTACCGGCACAGTTCCATGATGCAGTGCAACAGATACTGGATGAACTTCGGGACTTTTCGCAACTGCTGACCCCCTTAAGAAAACAGATGTGACAGCACCTCATCCTGTTGATACAGTCTGAACCTATATATACACCACCCCACAGCTATCAACCACATCAATGATGTCGTATCATCAAGGATCAGATCCAAGAAATGCTAGTGTAAGGTGTTATCGAGCCGACACACAGCCACTACAATTCGGCCATAACCCTCGCGCCAAAGAAAGACAGGACATGGCATTTTTGTTTGGATTACCATCAAGTGAACCACACAACACGAAGCTCACCACCACATATATACAGGTAAAGGGAGCATTGGGAGCCCTTCATCGAGCCAAAATACTATCTTCACTTGACCTACGCAGCGGATACTGGCAAGTGTCGGTAGCTCCTGAGAGCCGACCTGTAACAGCGTTTACAGCCCCAGACGGGTAACAGTTCCAATTTTGTGCAATGCTATCCGGGCTGAAATGTGCGCCATCAACTTTTCAAGCGCTTATGTTGAACATCTTGGACAGCCTCATTGGCATTTACATTTCAAATACTACGTAATATATTCTGATGTTTTTTTTTACAGAAGTTCAATTGTTGCTTTCATTTCACAATGTATTTCTGAAAGTGCCCTATAAAGACTTTGGATTTGCAGAAATAGGCAAAAATTTATTAATGTATTTCTACTAATTTTTCAATATTTTTCAGTGTATAATTTTCTTTTATAATAGCAAGTGAAAGCATTACACTAAGTTTGGCGGGAATGTGCGCCACCACATCCCTCACCAAACGTCATATTGTAGAGTTTCGCTTGGTCACTGAAGAAGTAAGTCGCGTGTGTCATGCGGTCTCGTCTCCCTTTTCGACCTAACCGTATTAGAATGAAATTGTTTTAAGTTTCTGGAACCTTTTTCTCGAATTTTCGGCCTAAGGGATTGACACGCGCAGGGTTAGTCACTTGGACGCCCCATTGTACATTTCATACTTGTAATGTTCACTGTTGGCTTTGTGCCATTTTTAGCAGCTTACATTGTCGTACTGGGCGAAATCTAGTCATGGTATGTGGTGACCCGCCCGAGGGTGTATCCGTGAATAAACCGGACATGCAGTTCAAGTTTTTATTTTGCAATAGTGGGATAATCTCTCAGCATCAGTAAGAGTGTTCCACAGTGTGCAACGGTCAACCGCCTGCATGCTGAGGTGACGTATAGCACTGGTTCCAGATTCCAGATTTGATACAGAAGGGTAGGTGGGCCAGGTTTGGAGGCCATCTGGTCGTCGACCCACACCAAAACCAGTTGACACAGGCAGGAGTTGCGGTTAGGTGTTAAATTTCACTGGATAGCTCTGGTAAAGTACCGTTCAGTCCTCCCGTGCGACAGTGGCGTGCGCGGGGCACGTTGCTCGGTAGTGCCAGCCCGTTGTTGGAGAACGTGCACTCGGAAAGAGACTCTAACTTACAGGGCCACGCGGCCAACAGCAGTGGCGTTGTGATACACACTCCCCGCTTGTCGTCGTAGGTGGTTACGCAGGGGAATCTTAGATGCTCCCATGCCTGTAGCACAAATGAAAGCACCAAAGGAATACACCCTACACAGTAACACTGGGCAAGTGCGTGTTATAGGGTCCCGAACCCTCAAGGCCGTGAAGTGGCAAGCAAATAAGATACACACCTAAATACTTGAACGTATTTATTGCAACAACACCATACTCAATACACATTCCAAATGGTGGTGCAGGTAGTTGGTCCGGTATTGAGCCCGACTGGTGGGCTATACTTAGAGACGAACTTTTCGCGAAAAGAAATTTGCCTCACTTTGTGTCAGTGACTTATGTGCACGTCTGCAGACTTGCTTCACGGTCAGAGATTGGATGTTTTGACATTCGTGTGTCGTGGGGTTTTACACGCAAATCACAGACGTGTGGTGTTACAGTAACCTTATTGTGATTGGTACAGTCAAATGAGAAACGTCACAGTTCAAAGGCACACTGCCAATATCTATGAAGCAGAACTGCAGACGTGCACATAAGG